>JAGFPH010010418.1:25121-40191 GCA_018207615.1 Philaenus spumarius | reverse complement strand
TACTATTAATAAAATAATTTCCAATATGTCCTCTTGTATATTTCCAGAAGATACATCTAGAAATCTGTAAAAATTATTATTTACTACACTTGATTCCACGTTCACCGTGCAGTGCAGGTCTTACGGGAGAATAGACATGCTACTACCATTACAAGGAACATCTCGTTTAACTGTCAACTGACCGAGTATTGCATGGGAGTTGATGTTTTTTAGTTGGCTAGTTTAGCTGAGACTGTTGTATGGATAACACGGCTTATGTACTGCAAGGTGAACGTGGAATCCAGTGTAGTCCCGGCAATGTGTTGCTATTGCTTGATTTGAATATATAAAATACATTTAGATTAAATTAAATTACACAATTTAGTGAGTGCACTAAAAAATTATTTTCAGGTGCCTTGTGGTTAAAATAATATATTCTTATGATCAGGGCAGGTGGTAGTTCACGTATTAACATGTAGATATTTAATGTTAATGTAATTTATTTTATATTGGTATCCATACCATTTAAATTATTATTTTATTTTTATGATAGTTATCCCATTTTATTACTTTCACTTAAGTAATCAAATTTGAGACTATCGGATTTTGAGACAACACAAAATAAATAGAAATAATATTTACTCTCCATTCCTTTTTCCTTTATAGGTCTCCATATCATTCATTTCACGCCTTAATTGCTTTGGAGCCTGTAAACCTGTCTATCCTTCTGCCATTCCAAATCTGTGCAATCAGGATTGAGCAAAAGTACGATATGGAATGAATATAATATGATGTTTAAAACTATTAAACAAATGATTGAAAGGTTCGATTTACTTTTTGTATTTCTATGAAGAGTTTAAAACTAGGGTTCTTCCCTTCTTACTTTATTAATGGTTGATATATGTCACTGTTGCTTAGATTTTCAAAATGATTTTGAGGCAACCAAGACCACGTCTCTTGCGTCAGGTTGTATATTTCTGGCAGATATTGTAAAGGCAGTGGAGGAGGTCTTGTGTGTATGGTCAAAATTTTAGATTGTCCGAAAGACACAGTTTTAGCAGAAAGGCTGACAGTGTATGTTGATGCTGGGTTTAAACCTGCAATCTGGAACATTGAAAAACCAACAAGATTAATTAACAATAAAAACAGCTTAGTCATGCTAGAACTTCATTTCCATTATGGTTGTTATTCTTTCCTGAGAAAATGTTGCAAAGTATTGTTGATTACAGGGCAAAGATGAAAGTTTTAAGGGAAAAGAATGCTTTTTCTACGACCAAGGAAGAAATAAAAGTTGATTCTGGACTTTTGTATTCACCTAGTGTCCTCAGGTATTTTCACATTAAGCTAAAGATGAGTTTGGAATGTAATTTGTTCAGTGTTTTATCTCAAAAAGGTTTAATTATTTTAACAGGTAATTTGGGCGGCACTTTGGGAGTGATGTAGCGTAATGGCCTCACCTACATAATATAAGAACCTTGTAGGTTCTCTTAGCCTCTCTCACTCCAACTTCAGCTCTTAACCTACGAGAGATGCCGCTGTTAGGTCAGTAACTTGGCGATGTGTGGTGGCATGCAGAGCTGAGTGCCGATGAGAAGATTTGAGCTGGGGGCTGAGTTCTTAAAACTCAGTATGTTTAGTACGGCAGGGGCGACTGTAGGTGTAGTCGTTGGAGGGTTGCTCCCCCCACGTACTTTGCATCCCGAGCACACTACCACCTCATACACTTAAACACTCCTTGGTTGGAGAACATACTTCATTACTCAACGCCTGCTCCGCTGATCCATGCCGGGACTCCTGGCTCCGGGTGGCCCGCCTCAATCTCTTGTCCTCCTCGAGGGTACAGTTGATAAAACCGGGGTAGCACACCGGGCTACCAGATAGTACAGAGGCCCGACTTGTTTCACCAGCTTTGGTTGGCTGCCTATCATCTGGTGAAAATCTTGGTTTGCGTGCATTGCCAGGTGGTGCCTGGGTAGGGACCATGTACGTAAAACTATAGGGGCTCTTCCGAGGCCACGGGGTTGGTAGCGGGGGTGGGAATTGGGTTGCTTTGGGGTCGGGATCTGCGGCATGGATCATTGCAGCGGGATATACATTCCTACACACACTCACATACACTTCTCTTACTTTTACCCAGGCCACGGGTGTGGTATAAATCAATATAGGTCTCAACATGCTGGCGACCGTCGACAAGGTACTTCCTGGTTCCACCGCAACTCAAGTTGCTTCGGAGGCTAATGTGCCTCTGATTTCTATCCCAATGGTGACTGAGACAAGTGACTCAGCACATGGGGAAGTACCTTTTGGTATTGGCGGTGTATCGGATGTGGAGGGCAGTAGTGGGAGTGGTGAAGTCCCCAGTCCGATGTAGACAGATAACTCACATGGCCATAAAGGACCTGTAAAGCTGTGTGGCGCTGATAAAAAGCGCCTTCGTAAACTCTGCCAGGAGGCTATGGTGCTGAAGAGGCCCGTGGCATACTCCTAGATAGGAAGAGGGAGCGGTCGGATGGTTCTACACATCCCGAACAATCCCACAAAAAGATGAAAGAAGGGGAAAGCACCCATGCTCAGGAGTGTAATGCTCCGAGACCCATGTTCTATAGTCAAGCCATCTTTGGTGTTCGTGTGGGTATCCTTCGCTCGGACTTTCCGGGGTCTCTCCTGACTGGTGAGCAAATGTGTTCCGTGCAGGTGGGGATTCTGGAATTGGTCCTGGGGATGGGTAGATCTGCCATCACCCCCAAATTCAATGGTTTTGTAGCTAAGGCTGGCTATTGCATCCTTAGCTGTTCCTATGAAGGAACTGCAAACTGGTCAGGAAGGCTGTTAAAGGGCCTACTACAGAACTAACCCTCAGAATAGACCATATGTCAGCGAAAACAATCAAATCACTTGGTTTTCGCCTCAGCTTCAAATTTGGAAGCATATCCATCAGGCTCAAGAAGCAAGACATGGGGTCCAGGAGGCTAGTGTCTCGGATGCAAGGGGTCCTACTGTGCCCCCTGGACCATCTGAGGCTTGTGCCCAAGTGGCTCCTGTGTCTCCGGGGCCTGGTCCATCTAACCTGGAGCCTGGGCTTAGTGGGCCCTCCACCTCCTCGAGGCCATCCGGGTGTTAGGAGGGTGATGCTCTGGGGAGGTGGGACAGGTACCTGGAAAAACTTGGCCTGACATTTTTTAGGAAGTCCCATCCTGAGGGCCCGTCTGTTTCTCAGCGTGGTCGTGATGTGCGGGGAGGCAGGGGGAGCTTTAAAAGGAGGGGACATCTTCCAGAGAGGAAGAGAATCTGGCAGTAAGGCTTTGTTGGAAAGCCAGCTCCCAAGGACCCCAGGGTCTGATGGGAGGAGGGATCAGCAATGACCGACAACCTGCGGATGTTGCAGATAAATCTCAAGCATGCCAAGGCCTTATCTGCTGTGCTGGGCAGGAGATTTGTCTGTGAATCCTTAGACATGGCTCTTATCCAGGAGCCATGGTATAGTGGAGGCCTCATTAGGGGACTCTCAACTCCTAATGGTAAGTTGATTTATGACCACCTCAAAAATGGGGCTGGTCTCGGAAGATTCTTGTCGATTTTGCTCCCTCAGAACTGAATCGGTTCAACATCTGCTGTGCGAGTGCGAGGCTCTCCCACGGAGAAGATTTACGGCTTTTGGAAATGCTTTTATTAGCCCGGAAGAGGTCCGTGGTGTTGATCCCGGGACCCTTATTGGTTTCGTAAGAGACCTGAAAGGGATCTGGGATGATCACTAGAAAGGGAAATATACCACAATAGATCTATACGGGTCGCAGTGGTGAGGAGACTTAGTTCTCCTCTATCCAAAAAAAAAAAACAAAAAAAAAACAGGTAATTTGTTTAAATACTAGGAATGAAACAAGCGTCTTGAATAAATTAAGGCTGATTAGAAAAGGTCTTGAACCACTTAAGCGGTGGCTCTCTGTCCGCCATATTGAATCTAATTATCATAAAAGCAATGCTACAGAATAAGTAATGACTTCCTGTCCGCCATATTGAATCTGATTCCCATAAAAGCAATATTACAGAATAAGTAATGACTCCCTGTCCGCCATATTGAATCTGATTCCCATAAAAGCAATGCTACAGAATAAGTAATGACTCCCTGTCCGCCATATTGAATTTGATTCCTATAAAAGCAATGCTACAGAATAAATAATGACTCCCTGTCCACCATATTGAATCTGATTCCCATAAAAGCAATGCTACAGAATAAGTAATGACTCCCTGTCCGCCATATTGAATCTGATTCCCATAAAAGCAATGCTACAGAATAGTAATGACACCCTGTCCGCAAATTGAATCTGATTCCCATAAAAGCAATGCTACAGAATAATTAATGACTCCCTGTCAGCCATATTGAATCTGATTCCTATAAAAGCAATGCTACAGAATAAATAATGACTCCCTGTCCGCCATATTGAATCTGATTCCCATAAAAGCAATGCTACAGAATAAATAATGACTCCCTGTCCGCCATATTGAATCTGATTCCCATAAAAGCAATGCTACAGAATAAATAATGACTCCCTGTCCGCCATATTTAATCTGATTCCCATAAAAGCAATGCTACAGAATAAGTAATGACTGCCTGTCCGCCATATTGAATCTGATTCCCATAGAGCAATGCTACAGAATAAGTTATTTTTTTCTGTTAATTCGTGAAATAAATTTTAAAATTTGGTTTCATTTTGAAGTACTGTCATATGCGGATGTTGATTGCTGAATATATTTTCAAAAACTATTTTATTGTTTTCATAAACGTATGATAAAATAGTAAACTTTATTAATTTTTTACTCAGTTGCAAAAAGAGACATTGCAAAAAACCCTAGCAATCAACACCCACAATCTATTTTACTTGAAGAAAAAAATACAGCTTTTGTTTTTTGACAAAAATAATACAAAAATATACTTACAAGTGAAGGTATGTTTAGGTTATTTAACATTGAAATTGGTACCCAACTTCGCAGTTTTGAATTTAGGGAGCCGAGCCTTAATACTTGTAGTGCAAGTTATAGTGTCGGCAAGTTTACCATACAATTTGTTCCTTATTTCTTTGTATTTTTATTTTTCATATTTAATAAGTAATGCATCAGAAGATGTCATGTACAAATGTACTTTTAATGAGATGAAGGCGGCCTCCTCAGTTTGCAGAATAACCTACTGATGACTGTTTGATATAATTGGCAATGCACTGCATAGTCCAGTGTAGGCCTGGTGCATTATGGGTAGTGACCAGTGATACTAGATGGCTGCCATGTAATTAATGATTGTGTTCTATTCTTTATGTTATAGTCTATAATAAATAAAGTACATTTGTTTTATTTACTTCACTACCATTGTTTTATTAACTACAAATTATCAGAACCACAAAGAAATAGAAAAATGACCTCTGAGACTTTTCTTTGCCATATTGAATATAAAAGGAATCAACATACATTATCATTCAAGTTAACACTCAAAGCAATATCACAAAGAGACACTTCCAGCAAGTGTTTCAAATACTTGCAATCAAGAGATGCTTGATGTACTTACCTACCAGCCAAGGTAAAGCCAATAAATAAAGCTTGTAATAGCTGTGACATACAAGGATAAATAAAATACAGTAAGACCTCGATAATCCGGCACTCGATAGTCCGGCAGACCTGATAGTTTGGCATCCATGATCTTGAAAATTGGCACTCATTAAAAATGGAAGTTTTTGTAATTATTGAGTGATTTAGACCCTGTCTACACTGTCTGTTGGCTCCGCTTCCGTCAAAAATAGTGTGTAAAAATCTACTGTCCAAAACAAACATTTCAATTAACATTTCTCCTAAAAATCGAACCGATTCAAAACAATGTGCTCTCGTCGTCTTTTAAAAACGTTCCCGGTTAAAGGGACCGTTTAACACTTTCGTTGCTGACAGTATTTTGTTTATTTTGTTGAACGTATTTCACTAAATGAAGATTATTTGAACAAATTGAAGTCTTTGGAAAAAGATACATTGAAATAGTTGTTCGACTTAAAACCGCTTTTAACGTTTTGGAAGTGAAAGTGGTTCGAAGAATTTGTGTCAGGCTGGAGTCAAAATAGCAAACCCCCACCATGGACTGACTAACAGAAGCCAACAACAAAGAGGAATGGAACCAACCTGTGCATCAGTTAGCGGCAATCTCTCTACGCAGTTATTGTTACATAGTTTCAACGTGTAATTTACGTTTTTGTTTGTGTGTTGTAACAACCCTTTAATAACCCAATAATAATAATAATATATATGTATATATAGTACATGTACGTTTATTTATAGTTTATTCCCTGTTCAAATCATTTTAAAGAAAGACCTCGATCATCCGGCATCGCCGGATCCCTGAGCGTGCTGGATTATCGAAGTCTTACTGTAATTGAATTGTATTTAAATGCAACATTAAATGTATTTCAATGTACATATAATCAATTTGGTTTGCTTGGATGAATGTATGATAATTGGACTTATTACTTTTTGTCTTTCCCTTGATAGTTAATATTTTTTCAAATTCTTTAATTTTAAAACCTTGCACTTACCTCAACACTATAGTTTACTAGCTCTTCTTTCACTGTTGTTTCAAATAATGGATAAATCTGGCAACATTTGTCAGACTCAAATCTTTCAGTTTCCTCAATACTTAGTACAAATGAACGAATTATACCATTGGCCATCGAAGGATACTTCCAAGCCATGGCAAAACTTGATGATGTTGTGTTTACTACTTCGATGCTTTCCGGCAAACCTGCAGCTATAAACAAGCAACATTCATTATAAATATTTATCCCACTTCTTTGTAACCTGTCTTGTCTACAGCATACAGTATGTCACCATTGAGTAAAGCACACAGAGTTATGTGTTCTATGTAACCTTGTTGGTTATATTCACAGTTATATTGTTTTACTGTATAACTAAATTACTATATAAAATAAAATATAAAGTTATATGACCCTGCCGTAGAAACTCTGTCATAGAAAACATTATATTATAGAGGCATTCACGGCCGGATTTACCTCATGGGCAACGTGGGCACGTGCCCAGGGCGGCAAATTTTAGGGGCGGACAACTTTTGGAGAGAGTTTTTAACTTGGAATTATGCAGAAAACGTTTTAATTATTTGTTCCATCCAGTTATTTTATTATCCAATAGTTTTTAGTTTCGTTGCATTAGTGTTTTGGTATTTTAAACAAAAACTGTCATATTCTCTCAGTAAGACTGCTCATTCAAGTATAGATTTATCAGTTTTTGATGTGATGTATCGCTCGCAGGTCTGGCAGCAGTGCGTTTGCGTGCGAGCGATGTGGTGGTGGAGGGGAGTCGCATCAGAGAAGGCAGAGTTGTATAGAGTAGCTTTCCCTATAATACTGAAAGCATACGGAGCAGTGAGGGCGCCATTAGTGGCCAAAATTCGGCAAGACAGTTGCTCTAGACTAGCACGAGTTATCGACACCGCTTAAAATATCACGTCATTTATACGTCTAAACATTGTTGAAAAATTATGAAATTTCACAGCTAGAAGGACCAAACCTTGCTGAAGGCAACAGTGTGATTTAAATGTACAAAACTTAACACTGGGGGGGCAGCTTGTCTTATGACCATGGGCGGGGAAAACGTAAATCCGGGCCAACTTGCATTTGCTAAATTAAAAATAACGTTTTGACTGAATCTTTTATACTTTTAAGTATTACTGTACTTTTTATACATTCATGTTAAAGTTTGTTGATGTTCCAAATTTAACTCTTTCATGCAATCAAAATAATTGACAGCATGAAATAGCCTACTATATGACTCAAATTTGTGGTCTACGAAAGAAGTTTGGCCAAATAAAATGAGTAGAAATAAAAGGAAACCTATAACAGTAATAATACAATCTCTAGTTGTCATTTTATGTCAAACTGTATTCAATTTACTTACTTCCTTCTTTAGTGACCTCGATTACTGAACTAGGAACTCCATCCCCAGCCACTTCTGCATTCTTTGCAGCAACCTGAAAACAGAAACATAGTTTTAATTTGAGAAGATTATACACAGAACCTTAGTAATCTGATTTTTCCTGTCAGATTTTTCATAGCTCTGTCTTCAAACTTATTTTATAATTTTTGTATGTATGCCAAATTGTTATGGTACTGAGAAATAGAGGTGGGCATTATTTAACGTAACAGGAAAAATAATACTATTAATGCGTTGCAGACTATTACCACGTTAATACGTTACGTAGGACACCCTATTATTTTTGTAACGTCAAGCGATAACGCAGAGAAGGGGACTGACGAACGTTCCAGAGAGGTGTTAATTCCAAGTAATCATATCTTCAACGTTACATTACAAAATAATACCTCGACAAAAATAACACCTTGACAAAATTAATACCTTGACAAAAATAACACCTCGACAAAAATAATACCCTTTGAGAAAACGGCCAGCAGATTACTTTCTTCGCTTGCGTTAATACGTTACAATAGATGCAGCAACTTACACACAGGTTACACATTATTAAACCCGAATAAACATGATGTTTGGTGTGAGATTCCAGGAAATATTTCTTGCCCTTCCCGGTGTTTGTATTCTTTATTAATTTAATCCATTACACACATAATTAATAGCATATTTATTATACAGATATGCACATTGACATAATAATTACTGCTGATATAAAATATTTAAAAAATAAAACTCCTTCATAGAACTATGCTTCCCTAGGCCTTAGTGAATAGTTGAATTTAAACAATTGACACTGCAATTTAATTTAGTCTAAAAGTTTAACGTAAAATTATGTTTTTTTTTTATTTTTGTCGTCTATAATTACTCTAGGTTTACATTTGATTTCTAATAATTTGTATATTATATATTTGTTTATATCTAATTATTTTGACAATTTTAACTGCATTTTGTCAGTAAAGATTTTCTTTGAAATATTTAACTTAAAGCAGCAGAAGAAAATTACTTGAGAATCTTGGTAACTTTTTAACATAAAGTAATCTCGATTGGAACCCTTACATTAAATGAATAATATATTTTAAATGTTTATTTTAATTTGAAGCTGAGTATTTAAAATTTGATGTTTTAAAATTTAGAGTTATCAATAATTACTCTAAATTTAAATCTTATTATTATTTTTATATTATATATTTATTTATTTACCGTATATCTAATCATTCTGAAAATGTTTGTTTTAATGTATTTTGTTAATAAAGGCATTTCTTGGAATATTCAAACAACGCTGCAGACATTAAATATTACTTGAGAATATCGGTAACATTTCATAAAGTAATCTCGTCTGCAACGAAATACTATATAAATAAATACAACTTGCTATAACGGTCTACGAGTAACTTGCCCGCAACGCAACATCATATTACCAAATTAATAGTCTCAGTAATTTTGTCTGCAACGTTATATCAAATAACACCTCGGCATTTTCCCGCCACCTATTAATACGTTACAAATTTAATACGTTATTTCAACCTATTACCAAGACGCCGTGGAACGTTGCAGACTATTACCACAATGTAACGGTAATTCCCATCTCTACTGAGAAAGTCATGTAAAATGGAGTATTCCTAATAGTAAAAGTATTGAACACAGTGCCAGAGGTTCAGAATAAGTACAAACATAACAATTAATTTCCTTGAGTTGTAATCATTATTCAAGGATGTTTTCAATTATATTATTACAAGATAAATGTATAATGTCTGTATATTGTATATTATTTTTGAAATGCCAATATACAGTTTGGATTTTTATAGTACAGAAGAGTTCCTCTATTCCGAACTAATTGGGACCGAACACTGTGCTGTTTAGCGGGAATTCGGAATAGGCGGATTTCATGAATAATATCAACGTATTGATTTGTTAAAGCGTAACTTAAGTGAGGGGAAAACATCTACTAGAGTCAGTTCTATACATCAGAGTTTCTCAAAGTGGGGTCCGCAAGCTTGTATCAGGGGGTCCGCGGTGCTAGCCTGCTAAAAAGTAGAAAATAAGTTAAATTCAACCACAACATGTAGCTGGAGTAGATAAATAGCATAGATATATAACTACAATTAGTTAGTTGGCAGTGAGGACAGTTTGTAGCAGTGACTTTCACTCTTGCAGTTGACACACTGTAGCAGTGTTTCCACTTTACGACGAAAAGTTCGCTTCGCCATGATCAAAATTTCCCCTTTTTTCCCCTCTATTTCATTAATTGTCCTTGCACTTTTCCCGTCACTACACAATAAAATATTTATCTTCATTACTACCTTATAATGAATGGGTTTTGTATTATTTAACTTAAAATACACAATTTGTTATTTTAAAGTAAACACCTGTAGGTGCAGAATACATCAGAAATTTACCGGACTAACATTTTTTACAATTAATTGACTAGGCTAAACCGAACTTGATTCAAGAGCGCGTCCGATTTACATCTGGTGTTTCCAACTTTTACATCCTGGAGGATTTAGAAATATTTTTCAAAGTTCGAATATTGACTGTAGTGACTGTACAGATTGAGCGTTGAGAGGGAAGGGGGGATACGCATTGCGCATGTGCGTCTTGGCAACCAAACAAAACATCAACAGTGCTTCTTAACCTCAAAAATACTCTCGCATATTGTCACTCTATGTTTCTTTGACTCGTTGCCGTGGTAAATACATTGCAGTGTAGTGTTGCGAAGGTTTTTTTCTTTAGTACATTAGTTCCGTTGGTTGTATTACATTGTGTTTAGTGAAAACGTCAAGTAATCAGTAATGGATCGTTGGTTAAAAACAGGCACAGTTAAACGTACGAATGAAGAGGCAATGCCTGACGGGAGCCCTCCTGACCTTGCTACTCCGTCGTGTTCAAAATCCAGTGCCAGTGTAAGCAAAGCTAAAAAGCGCAAGTATTGTGATGAATATTTAAAATTTGGATTTGTTCAGGCTGGTACAGACAGTGAACAAAAACCGCAATGTGTAGTGTGCTTTGAAATTCTGTCTAATGAATCTATGAAACCTGCTAAGCTGCGTAGGCATTTAGAAACAAAGCACTACGAGTTGTTGGGTAAGTCTATAGAATTCTTTAAAATAGAAAGGAATAAGTTGAAAAAATCCAAAACTCAAATTGAAAAAATTGCAACAGGCACTGCAAATGAAAAGGCGACCATGGCATCATATGCCGTTTCCTTGTTGATTGCTAAATCGGTAAAGCCTTTTAACATCGGAGAAGAGCTAATTATGCCTGCTGCCAAAACTATGTGCAGCATAATGCTGGGTGATTCTGCGGCCAAAGAAATGGGTTCGATTTCTTTATCCAATGACTCAGTTAAAAGAAGGATCGATGATATGTCAGATAACGTGCATTTTCAATTAGTTACACGTTTGAAAACCACCAAAATGTATGCGTTACAATTAGACGAGAGTACAGATTTAACGGACAAATCTTACTTGTTAGCTTTTGTTCGTTACGAATACGAAAAACGTGTCTTTGAAGACCTGTTGTTTTGTAAAGAGGTTCTTCATAACAACTCAAATGATGTGTTCGAAGCCCTTGATTATTTTGTTAAGGAACATGAACTAGATTGGAATAAGTGTGTCGGATTGGCTACTGACAGAGCTGGAGCAATGGCTGGTTATAAAACGGGATTGATGGCTCGAGTGATGCGAGTTGCTCCAAATGTCAAATGGACTCACTGCTCAATACATCGGGAGGCACTAGCAGTAAAAAAAATGTCACTAGAATTGAAAACTGTATTTGATGAACTTATTAAAATTTATTGTTAACTACATTAAGTCACGACCCTTAAACTCGCGCTTTTTTACCTTGCTTTGTCAGGAAATGGGAAGTGACCACGAACAGCTGTTTTTACACACAGAGGTGCGCTGGCTTTCTCGAGGAAACGTTCTCAGGCGTTTTATCGAACTTGCTGATGAAGTGAGATTATTTTTCTTGGAAACAAAACATGAAAAATTTACTCTACGAGAAAAGCTTAATGACTTCTCTTGGCTCTGCAAAATTGCGTATTTGGCTGATATATTTACCCATTTGAATGCTTTAAACTTGAAGCTACAAGGAGCTGATATCAATGTATTCCTTGTAGAAGAAAAAATCGAAGCAATGATTGAAAAGCTGAAACTGTGGGCAGGTCGAGTTGCAAAAAAGTCCTACACTGCCTTGCCTGTTTTACAACATTTTCTAACGACATCTGAAGAAAGTCTTCCCTCTGAAGTCCAAGACATAATTGTTGAACACATGATAGATTTGTCAAATGCATTGAGAAAGTACTTCCCTGAACCACATACCAATAATGACTGGATGAGATACCCATTTAAAAAAAGAGATATTGCTAGTCTTACAAGCCTCTCTGAAGGTAAGCAAGATGAATTAGTAGAGTTATCTTGCAGTGGGATTTGGGAAGTTATCTACAAAGAAGAAAATGATTTATGTCATTTTTGGTTTCTTGTCCAATCTGAATTCAAAGATTTAGCTAACGAAGCACTCAAACATCTTGTCCCTTTTTGTACAACTTATTTGTGTGAGCAAACATTTTCTACACTTTGTAACATAAAAAGTGTTAAAAGAAATCGACTTAAGAATATTGAACCAGCATTGAGGTTGAAGATTTCAACAATTCTCCCCAAAACCTTGGATATTATCAAATTGAAGAAACAACTTCATTCGTCCCATTGATTTATCTGTGAAAACTCAAGAGACGATGACACAATGATTTGTGAAAGGAGACTTGATAAATATTATTTAAAAATATTATAGATAACTATGTTCATAACTTACTAGCCTATGTTTTACTTTCTTACTTTTTGTGTAATTAAACACGTTTGAGCATTTCCGTTTTGTCATTTAAAATCCTAATACGTCTTTGTTGTACAACTCATATGAAGAATGATATCAGCACTTAAATGAGGCTAACAATGTTTTGTTGACAAACACCAATAAGTTCGTTATTACTAGTGTACCTTTAATAACATTTGTAAGAACATTTGGAATTTGATAACATTTATTCCTAGGTATTGATTTTTAAATTAATTTTGACTAACACAGCCCAAAATAATAGTGTTAAGTAATGAAATAGACAGTAGTTCTAAAACATATATAGAAAACTGAATAAATATATAGAATTCTTGGTAAGTACATATTAGGAAATAAGATTGAAATGTATCATATAAATTGGGGGGGGGGAGGGGTCCGCAAAGTTGGCAAGTTTTCAGGTGGGGGTCTGTGGTGGCCTGGACTTTGAGAACCTCTGCTATACATCATTGATCACCTCGGAGGAAAGCGAGGAGGAGGTGAACGCTCAAACTGAACTCATATCACACGTAGATGCGGCAAATGCTCTTGACTTCGCTTTAGTGTAGGTTTACACCATCCGTTCTTTTCCTTCCGTTGCGTTACGATTCTGTTTTCTTCTAAACAAGGACGGGAAGGGATAGGTTGTTCAAACTGTCCATTTTGTCATCCCGCAGTCTGCCCGTTAGTACCGCATCGTCTTGAAAACGATTCAGAAAGAAATAAAATTTGTTCGAGAAAACAAAAACGGAGGAGAAAAATGGATGAACGCAACCGGTAGGTGGCAACAACACTACTGGTGCCTAGCTGTTGAATCTAATCCTTCCTTCTTTCTGACGGACCCGGTATCCATTTCACCGGACGCTTGTTGCGGTAGCTTTGTTCCCGCAAAACGGTTGGAAAATGAGAAGGAAACAAAACCAGCTTTCATTCCAATTTGGTTTCAGGCGTATTTTTCAAGCTTAGGCTCTATGTATGTCTCTATTTTACTTATTTGTATAACAATAAATGTACATTTTTTAATTTCTCCTGTTTTTATGTTAAAAAAAGTCGGTATTTTTTCTGAACTCTGTTCGGAATAGGCGGATTCTTGAATAGCGGGGTTCGGATTAGCAGGACCCTACTGTAGTTAATTAAGATGATAAATAATGAAATAAGAATTAAAACTAAACAACAACTGAAAAAATATGTTGATGATTTGGTAAACACATTTCCTGATAACTGAGTCCACTTGGCTAAATTTTAAAATGAACTGTTTGTTACTAAAATACAATAATTTGTAGATCAAATGTAATTTAAGTACAGTATAGAGTATTAGCTTGAAAGTCAAATTAAATAAAGCAAAATTTTCATATAAATGCTGAACTAGAGTTTAAAATTATTTAAAAGAAAGTTTTGACTAAAGGCAACACTTTACAGTGGGTGTGGTGAACTGGAGCTAGCTGCCATCCTGTCACTTTTTCACATACAATTTAATAAATGGTGAGTTTGCAAACTATTTGTAATTAGCTATTTGTAGTGTATTGTATTAAAAGTGGGATTTACCTCACTGAAGGTTAGGTTCCAAACTCAGGGAGTGTGTTAAATCCTAATGCATAGAAATCTTTAATCCTGACCTAAGGACAATTTACTAATAAAATAATGAAAAATACAAAGACTGAAGACTTCAGAGACAACAATATAAAACATTAAACATTTACTAATATTTATGTGAAGAATAAAAGTGTACTTACAGTCACAGTATATTTCTGGTTAGGGCTTAGATTATCCAAAACATGACAGTACAGATCAGGCCACACTATGCAAGGTGTTGGTGGCACGACTATAGTGTTGTTGCTTCTGTAACCGTAGTTGATGGTGAAGGCTTTCAAGACTCCGTTCATTTTTCTAGGCTGTTCCCAACGTAAGCCAAGTAAATTACGACCTCGCTTATAAACGGTCAAATTTTCTACCTTTTCTGGAACTGACATTTTAATAAAATTTGTCATTAATTTAGAAGGCATAGAAATTAAATCATGTATTTTACCTATTTTTAGTTTACAGTCTTAATTTTAGACTTCAGATTTAACAATTATTTTAGTTTTAAAATTTTAAAGTATAGTGATAAAGATACCAGAGCCAAAATTAATATTCATCAATATTTGAGTTAATTTGAACTTTTATTAAATTTGAAATTAAAAAGTTTACTCAAAATTAACTAGCAAATTTTTTGTGTAATGGTACTTTATAGTCAATTTTAGTAAATAAGATTTGTCTACTATATTTGTTTATATAACATAAGATTGCAATTTATTATAAATGCATA
>JAGFPH010010418.1:9043-25021 GCA_018207615.1 Philaenus spumarius | reverse complement strand
TGTGTAATGGTACTTTATAGTCAATTTTAGTAAATAAGATTTGTCTACTATATTTGTTTATATAACATAAGATTGCAATTTATTATAAATGCATAAGTCCAGATACCCCGAGAGAAATAAATAAGTAATTGTGTTCTTATTAGTTAACAAATATTAAACCTTTGATTGTATTACACAGGTACAATTTATTTTGTTGTTTTAAAGAAAAGGAATCAATGGAAAACTGTTGTTAATTGTAAACCACAAAACTTGAAATTAACTTTTAATTATTATGATTATTAATTTGTGTATTATAGTGACATTGTAATCTAAGTATAATGTTGACAGTATTTACTTTTCTAAAACTTACCAAAAACTAACATGTTCCATTCAGTTAATGTTTAGTTTTTATAAATACAATAAGCCTGTACATATAATTGAATATACTGATATAGGTCATTGAATTACAAAAACTAGCACTGAATCTATTCCATATATAATCCTAGCTGACCCATACGGCGTTGCCTGTGGTGGTTGGTATTTTCAGTCTTTTTAACGTAATTGTATTCTTTTTAAGTGTTCAGTCAGTGAGTGGTATTTGGCTTTTATATGTATAGAGCTTAAATAATAAAAGCACTATTGTCATAATAATAAAAGATCTGAAATTATGATTTTAGTAACTTTGATCCCCCCAAACCCCACCTAAAATTTCCAATTTTTTAAAACCCTTTCTTAGTGAACACTTATGGCCCTAGAGGAAGCTACATACCAAATTTCATTCTAATCCGTTCGGTAGTTTTGAAGAAATTTGTTTTTAATAACTTTGATCCCCCCCAAACCCCCCCTAAAATTTCGAATTTTTTCAAACCCTTTCTTAGTGAGCACCCATGGCCTTAGCGGAAGCTACATACCAAATTTCATTTCAATCCGTTCGTTAGTTTTTGAGAAATCGTGATGAGTGAGTCAGTCAGTGAGTGAGTGAGTGGTATTTCGCTTTTATATATATAGATTACAATACTAGCAGATACCAGCCGCTTCGCCCACAAATAAGAAAAAGTGAATGAAATGAATACCAAGTACAACAATTCTGTTTTGAATCCGTCATAAAATCCGAATTTCCTGGTACAAAAATCACTGTGGGTTTCATCCAAATGTTACGGCAATGTTTCCCAACCAATCAATGTTTTTACATACATGATCAGCTGTGCAACGGTAAGCACTAAAAATCATGTTTTCGATCAGTTTGCAAACAAACGCACTGATTGATATTTAATTTCCATTGTGTGGTATCCAAGTCACTTTGATAATTTAAATATAATTATAAAATTAATATAATTACCTAATTTATATCTGTCTTGTGACTTTGTTCGTCTTAATTTTAAGACGCGTTTTGGGCCCGTGGTCCCATCTTCAGTTTATTCTTACTCCATTGGAGGTCGTTATATTTTAAATTAAAACACAAACATGAACACAACACATAACACGCACATAAACAAACTAATCAGTCATCATTTACAGGTTGGTATCACGATGCGCACAGTAGCTAGCCACGCACGTCACTGAAGCTAAAAGAGGGGGCGCATTAACCGTTTCTAAGGGGCGTTTCCAATTTTATCACTTTCGGACTCCGTAAGTACTCAATGGCCGTGTCATACAAATAATTAGATTTAAATGAAAGTTGTTCATTCAATAAATTGTTTGGGTTGGTCACATTCGCCCTATATATTTCGAACTCTTCAGCAGCGTTCATAAATCTGCCCTTACGACAATAACGGATTGGTATCATATTAGAATCAAAATCTTTGTAGCTGTGATTCCTATCAAACAGGTGTTGTGCGAAATTAGATTTTATTTCTCGAACGTTATTATGCGGTAAATGTTCTTTAAACCGTTCTTCAAACGTTCGGGCTGTTTGTCCAATATAAAAGCCATCACATTCGCTACATCGTATTTTGTATACGCCTGATTGTTTTCGTTTAGGAATTGTCCGTTTTGCTTGCAAAATTCTTTGAACACTGTTGTTCGTTCTGTACGTCACATGCACATTGTGTTTAAAAAATGCATTTTTTAAAATATTGGGTACTAAGTTGGAATATTTGATGGAAACATATTTCCATTCGTTTAATTTGTCGTGATCATATTTAGGTTTATTTTGAGCTTTTCTGTGTTTGTACAACATTTTATCTATCATACAACTGTTGTATCCATTCGCGCTGGCTATATGTTTAGTTATATTTAATTCATAGTGGAAGTCATGTGTGTTAAGAGGAATAGATATGAGCCGATGGACGAAAGAGTTGTATGTGGCCATCTTGTGCGAGATGGGATGGAATGATGTAGCATGATCGTTACATCGGTAGTTGTGGGTTTACGGTAAATTTTATATTTTAATTTGTTGTCCAGTTTCGTCACTGTAACATCCAGGAAGTTAAGCTCATTATTAATTTCGTTCTCCAATGTAAACTGAAGTTGTAAACTTTTCAATTTGACGTGTGGTGCCCTTGTATACAATGAAGGTATCATCCACATACCTAGCATAAAAAATTAACCCGCTGTAATGTGGGTTATTTTTGTCTAGTATAAATTTATTTTCGTAATTGTTTAAGTATAGATTGGCCAATAGTCCTGATAATGGAGACCCCATCGCCAGTCCTTCCTCTTGTATGTAAAAACTATCCTCAAAACCAAAATAATTTTGTTTTAAAACAACCATGATTAATAGCATTACTTCTTGAATCTCATTATTACTTAACTTGCTGGTCTCAGTAAGGTATTCTATCAAAATTTCCAATGTTTCTTGAATAGGTACGTTCGTATACAAATTCACTATGTCCAGGGAAATTAATTTGTAATGTGGGACAATCTTGAGGTCTTTAGTTTTATTTACAAAATCTAATGTATTGATGATACTGTGGTCGTTTTTAACAGTAATGTGACTTTTAATAATTTCTTCAAGTTTTTTGGAAACGCTATACCCAGGGGCGGTAGTGTAATTTATTAACGGCCTGATGGGGACATTGTCTTTATGAACCTTTGGTAATCCAGTAAACCTAGGAGCCAAAGCATTAATCGGTTTGAGTGATCTTCGCGTCCTATCACTAAATAAGGATTTACATTTGTTGATCGCGCCATTTAATTCTTTGACATATTTGCGTGTTGGGTCTGTCTTTAAAAGTTTTATATTATCATTGAAAAATTGAATGGCTTTATTATTATAATCAACTATATTCATGATTACAAGGGTGTTACCCTTATCAGCCTTAGTTAGCATTGCTTGATTATTAATAGTTCACCATTAATCTGTTTTAATAATTTAAATTCCTCCGCATACATCTTTTTAGATCTGTATTCAGGCTTACCCATTTTCTTATTGTGACTATTAATTCGCAAGTTGTTATTCAATTTAACATTTACCAAAACACGCATTTTGTTTTGCAATTTGGGGCCATTCAATTTTTCGAAGACGAACAAAGTCACAAGACGGATATAAATTAGGTAATTATATTAATTTTATAATTATATTTAAATGATTGATATTCATGTTTCGAAGCGCATCCAGTCCCCCTCCGTCCACCTTGTTCAAATTTTACATCTCGACGTACATTCTCCCTCAACTAATAGGTGTGATTGCCCCATTGTATAGCCTTACATGCAAGTAATCCAAATTCAAACAGTTCTTCTTTTTTAATATAAGTTAAGAATAATCTGTACTAAATTTCAGCTCTCTAGCTTTATAGATACCGGTATTAATAGAAATTATTTTAATATATAGGTTTAGTAACCCCATTTTTACCGCAAGTAACTAAGTCGCAGGTTACAAAAATGCGTGTAATACATTTAGCTCTCTAGCTTACAGAAAAGTATAAGAATTAATATTTATTATTATATGGGTATTTTTTCACTGCAGGTTTTATTATTTTTTCTTTCCTATTTAACACTTAAAATTAATAAGTGTCAAATTTCAGCTCTCTAGATTTGTTGGAAATTAGCAGAATCTGTATTGGTTTAGGGGTAGTTATTCTTTCACCCCTTAGCAGCACGAGACAAAATGAAAATCTAGTTAACTTTTTCTATGTATCTTAAGAAATAAAAATATACAAAATTTCACCTCTCTAGCTTTAAGAAAAGTATAGGAATTCATAGGTATTGTTTTAGGAGTTGTTGCAACACTTAAATCATAATAATTCTAGCCTATGTTATTCATGGAAAGTGTAGCTTTTTATTAGTATAAACAATTTTTCAATCGGTTCAGTGGTTCCATAGATTATCCCCTACATACAAACAAATTTGACCTTTTCATAATATTAGTACAGATATAGATAACATAGTCTGTAGTTTAACATCGAAAATTAAATATTAATTTTGTAAATTACCTGTGGCAGATGTTGAAATATTTGTAAGAAGGTATGTATCTGCATCCCAACCGACAATGTTTTCAATATATATACGAGCTACGTAATCTGTTTTTGCTGAAAGACCGTCGATAGTCACATGGTTTTCTTTTGTAAATCCTGTTTTTACAATTTGTGTATCATCAGCCTTAAAACAGAATTTATCAGAGTTTATACAGATTTTGATAGGACATAGTTACTTGTAATTGTTACAACTAAAATATACATTATTTTAAAAGTCAAGAAACATACGAGGTCTGTCTACTAAAAAGTTCGGTGAATGGTATGATAAAAACCGAATGTACATTAGAAATACCTTTATTGGCTTTCAAAATACTCTCCACCAGACACAACGCACTTCTGACAACGTTCGTGTAGCGCCTCAAAACTGTTGAAGAAGTCTTGATGTAGAATCGTTTTCAGAATTATTGCCGTCACTTGGTTCTGAATCTCTTCGATGTCCTCAAACCATGATTCCTTTAAGGCGTTTTTAAGTCGTGGGAACAAAAACAAACAAAAATCAGCACGCGCCAGATCTGGAGATTATGGTGGGTGTTGCAAAACTGTCACGCCACGCTGAGTGGTATGAGATTTTGCATTATCGTGCAGTAACAACTAATTTATGATAAGGATGATAAGGAAAGCTAAGAGGGACTCCTGGATGAGGTTCTGCGCGGAGTTGGAGGGTGTGCGGGAAGCATCCAGGATACACAAACTCTTGGCTAAAGACCCAGTATCACCGGTGGGCAATATCATAAAGACCACTGGGAAACTTGCTGTGGAGCCTAGAGAAGTGCTAGAGGAACTCCTGATGGCACATTTTCCGGGGTGTACGGTAACACAAGGCGGTGGGGGAACATCTTACAATTGTAATGATGGAGGACCCACTGCTAAAACAGCTGACTGGAAACTGGCCAGTCAGATAGTAACATGTAGTAGGATCGAATGGGCCGTGGGGACATTCGATCCATATAAAGCTCCTGGAGGTGATGGGATCAGACCCGTCTGCCTCCAGAAAAATGTAGACAATCTGTGGACAGTGCTATGCAGGCTATATAGGGCCAGTATTGCCACTGGACACATTCCACGATCCTGGAGGAAGACCAGGGTCGTGTTTATACCGAAACCAGGCAAGGTTGACTATACCAATCCTAAGGCGTTTCGACCAATAAGCTTAACATCTACTCTGCTGAAGGTACTAGAAAAGGTAATACATAGGTACATATGTGATGGAGCGCTCATGGGGCGCCCTATACACACAAATCAGCACGCTTACATGCCAGGTAAATCCTGCGAGTCCGCACTGCACCATTTGGTGGGCAGAATTGAAAGAGCCCTGGAGTGCAAGGAAGTAGCATTTGGTGCCTTCCTGGACATCGAAGGGGCCTTTGATAACACCAAAACAGAGTCGATAGTTGACGCTGCCAGTAGGCATGGGGTCGAGGATCTGCTTTGCAGATGGATCGGAACCATGCTGAAGTGCAGGGTCGTAGAGTCCTCTCTGTATGATGAAACTGTGGAGGTAAGAGTGACCAGGGGATGTCCGCAGGGGGGCGTACTCTCGCCCCTTCTGTGGAACCTAGTGGTGGACGATCTTCTTGGAGAACTCAACAGTGGTGGTGTGTATGCGCAAGCATATGCAGACGATGTTGTTATATTAGTGGTTGGTAAGTTTGTACCAACTGTGGCGGAGCTGCTCGGGGGGGCGCTTCGGACTGTAGAAAGATGGTGCGGGGAAACAGGACTAAGCGTCAGCCCGGGTAAGACTCTACTTATCCCATTTACCCGAAGAAGGAGACTGGAGAGCTTTGGGCCCCTAATCCTTCGTGGCAGTGGGATCACCATAGCATCAGAGGTAAAGTATCTAGGTATAATCCTAGACCAGAGGCTTAATTTCTGTGCACAACTCAATCGTGTAATCGATAGAGGTAAGTGGACACTAATGGCGAGCAGGCGCATGGTGGGTCGGACATGGGGGTTGAAGCCTAAGCTGATGCATTGGCTGTATACTTCTGTGGTGAGACCGGCCATGACGTATGGCGCTATTGTATGGTGGACAAGAACCGAGGTTCAGGGTGCGATGGCGAGGTTGGCAAGGGTTCAACGCATTGCCTGCCTTGCTATCACAGGAGCGATTAGCAGCGCTCCTAGTGCTGCCCTGGACTGCTGCCTTAACCTTCTACCGCTGGACCTCTTTATAAAGGTAGCAGCAAGGAAGAGTGCTCACCGTCTTCAATGTGAGGAACTCTGGAAACAATGCCCACGAAATATGGGACATTCTAGAATTACAACATTGGCGGTAGGAGATCAGACTCTTGATATGATCTCAGACCATATGAAAATAAAATACTCCTTCTCAAAGCCCTTCCGAGTGGTAATACCAAACCGCGAGGAATGGTCAGAAGGAAGGAGACCCCTCCCTAGGTGTGAGCTGGAATGGTACACTGACGGCTCCAAAACAAGGGAGAGCTCAGGTGCAGGGATATGTGGTGGGAACCCAAGGCAGGAATGTGTGCTGCCAATGGGGGAACATCCAACTGTATTCCAAACAGAAATCACGGCTCTATTGGAATGTGTCAGAGAAAATCTCAAGCTAGGACATTCGAATAAAGAAATCTGCATATACACAGACAGCCAGGCAGCTTTAAAAGCCCTGAGCTCAAACGAGTTCAGGTCAAAACTAGTCTGGGAATGTGCCGAATCCACAAAACAGCTGGCGGGCCTCAACAAAGTCACACTATGTTGGGTGCCAGGACATGTTGGAGTAGATGGAAACGAATGTGCAGACCAGCTGGCGATCAAGGCATCAGCATCTGAATTCATGGGACCACAACCGTTCTGTGGTATATCCAAGGCAACAGCTATAAAAGCTGTGGCGGACTGGGCAGAGCTAGAGCATGGAAGAAGGTGGCGAGGCATCCCTGGATTGCGGATGAGCAAACTCGCACTTCTAGGTCCATCTAGACAGATTGCATCGGACATCCTGTCACTGAGCAGGTGCAAGGTAAGGGAGGTGGTCGCTCTAATCACAGGGCATGGTCACCTTCGTAAACACATGAAGAACATGGGAATCTTCATTGGAAACCCTACATGCAGGATATGTGGCTTGCAGGAGGAAACTGCGGAACACCTAATATATGAGTGTGAGAGACTCGAACAGGTGAGCTATGAAACCTTTGGCAAACTGCACAAAGGACAAAACACACCACAGGAGAACCTTGTCAAACAGATTCTAAAGTTCAATGGGCTTTTGAATCTGGACAGGAGGAACTGAGGGACCATCATCCTTTGTGGGAGCGCAATAAGCCCTAGAGGCTGACATGCATAAGGTTCTGGACCGCCCACTAGAAGAAGAAGAAGAAGAAGAACAACTAATTTCCGGTCTGGAACATTTGCAGCCTAACATGCCAGATGCACCACAACAAACATTTGAGAACCTCCAAGTAGAATGCGGCATTCACCGTTTAGCCAGCAGGAACGAATTCCTTATGGATGATTCCTTCTTTGTCAAAATATGTGATCAACATGGTCTTCACTTTGGATTTTTCCACGCAGCTTTTTGTTTGTCTCGTATAGAAGGTGGCCGCCATTCCATTGATTGTCTTTTCATTTCGGGGTCGTACTGGTAACACTAGAAAAGTCAGATCCCGTCACACATATCGATGAAATCTCCACTGGCCTCAAAACGTCTTGCTTTTTGATGATCTGTTAGAATGTGCAGCACAAATCGTGAACAAATCTTGCATTTGCCCAATTCTTCATGGATGATGGCCCCCTCTGTGTCTTTTTTAATACCCACTTCTTCTGCTATTAATTGCAGAGTCAATCGCCGATCTTTTGTTAGCATCGCTAGCACACGTTCAATGTTTTCCGGCGTCCTGCTTGTGGATGGTCTTCCCGAACTTGGTTCATCCTCCACCGATTCTTTGCCAGAGCAAAAGAGTGCAAACCAATTGTACATTTATTTTCTACTCACAGCATCCTACCCGTACACTTGCACCAAACTCTTTCGGCCTACTAAAAGAGTCAAACTGGAAAAAGAGAGTTTTGAAAGAGACAGCTATAATGTCGGTGAAGGAAAATTTTATTTCCAACCATAAGTTCCACCATAAGCAGGACTGGATTTAGGAACGTGCTATAAAATTTAGAATATTATTTTTAAGGCTGTATTAAAATAACACATATACACTATAAAAATAATTGATGGCAAATAAATGGACAATTAGTTATTACTATCTTGCCAATATTACTTGTTAATGTTAAAAAATACTCGTACGTCGTACTATGTTATGAGTGTTAGGCGAGCCGGCACGCCTAAGAGATTATGTCCAACCTCAACAGTTACTGAGAAGCGAGTAAGCGTGAGTTAGTCAGCATCCCACAAAACGTCCCGCCCACATTACCCTCTCGTCTCTCCACTCCCCCCACTCCTCCAACTTGACGTTTACAAACGCTCATGTATGTCTCAACATTAAGAAGGGTAAAAAACTATTTGAGGTCAAGCTTAGGACAAGAGCAAATTGTAGGTGCGACAGTCTTGAGTATTGAAGCAGATATGACAAACAAGCTTAGTATTGATGAAGTGATTAATGATTTTGTGCACACTCAAGCAAGAAGAAAACCTTTATCATTTAATTATGACTTATCTGTTTTGACTGTTTTGGTAGACAAAAGAGACAATGTTTACACTCGAAATTTTACTTATGTATTTTTGTGATTATTGACACTGTTTTTCTTAAAAATAAATGATGACAAAAACATTTTATGAATTTTATTACCATGTTTGGTGATGCAAGCTAAAAATATTATCATTTAGAGGAAATTGTAAAATACAAATTTTATGATAAATATTCTTTAAATCATAGCTTGTTCCATTTTGTATCAGTTATATGTTACCGTATGACACGAAATGGTGAATTTGGAGGGGGCGGCAAATTACTGTTAGCACAGTGGTGCACAATTCCTAAATACGGCTCTGACCATAAGTGCTATTTATTTCTCATTAATTAAAAACGAAAGTACAGAGACTTTTTGACAGGCGAATGATCCCTACTCGGTGAACCTGTGTTAGGCGTTCGGAAAGGTTGCTACAAAAAACGTCCGCTAATGTACAGGACTTATGTCGACTGAGGACGCAAAATGTTGTTGGTTCTTCGCAAAACGTTGTTTTTTGTGTAAAGTGAAAAATTTTATATTTGACAATAATAACACGTCCTGTCTGGCAGTTATACAATTGGGACAGCAGAAAGGCGGGTGAAGACCATTAAGAGTTTAGTAATTTATCTACCATTCCATCTACAAAAGTCTTTCAAGATATAAAATATTGAGGTTGTAGCTAAGGCTATTACTGACCTTGTAAAGTTTGTAAATGTATCCTTTAAAGAAACCAGAACACACTTCAACGGGTTCCCAGGACACTGTCACGGAGTTGTTTGTCCTTACTGGGCTCAGATTACTTGCTTTAACTGTTTCTGTCGGCACTGTAAAATTTATCAGTTGATATTAAATCATGTAGGCCTTTATCAATTTAATGTGTTAAAGTATGTAATATGAAAACATAAATACATAATCATTAATAATATTATTTTCCATTATTAATTATTGTTTGCATGGTGAATATGTCAAGCCACCAAACTCTTCCAAAAATTTATGTTTATCAAGAAATAACGGAGAATGATTAACTTGTTTTAAGAACTTAAGTTTTAAGAAACAAAATTAAAATAAATTATAGTTCTTGAAAACACTCAATGAATATTTTAATCGATTCCACAACTTTATTCTATTTGTAGCGGTAAAAAATGTAGCTAACTGACTCTAAATCATTTACAAGCATGAGTGACAGAAGTTGTATATTGTACAACTTTTATAACCTCACCTGACATCCTTGTGCCTATCTCAAGCGATGTGCCTGGTCCCTTTCCTGCAGAAACTGTGACCAAGTATTGTGTGTAAGGCATAAGTGAGTCCAACGTTACATTTGTATTGGTTGTTTGAACTTCTGAGTGATCGGACGGATCACATCCTAATGTACAAGCCGTCCTTCTCAGGCACTGAAATTGAAAACAATTTAAACCAAGTAAACAAATAATTGTCCCATCAAAGTGATTGTTATATCTCAGAAATCTCAATCTCTTTTGTGTATGTTAACTAACGATAGAGTAGTTTAATTGACTGGCATACAATGTGGAAACGGCTGGGATTCTCAGCTTTTACATAAGGTTTATCTTCCCAATGAAAGCTTTTTGTCTAAACTTATCAGATAGTAGAAATAATTTTGTTTTAAAATATAGGGTGTTACATAAATTGTATAAAATGTTTTCCTTGAAAAAAAAATATATGTACGGTATATGTATATTATAACCATCGTTATTTATACTGGTTTGAGTAAACCAATAAACAATCAAAGAATTTTAAAACAAAGATTATTTTTGCGTTTTAGACTAACACAGATCAGAAAATCTGTATGGAAACGGCTTCAAATCTTGGGTTCTACACAAGTTAACAGCATGCGGAAAATTGTTTTAAAGTCTAAACAGGTAGCACTTACCTGTTATTTCAACTAAAAAAAAAACAATTAAAAAAGCTATTGTTCAATTAAAAAAGCTTCGGCAAAATTGCTTTGAAATGAGGGGTTAGACTTTTTGTATCTTTCTTAGAAGCCCATAAATTCACATTTTTCCATAATCTTTCCACTCTGTATACGACAGAAGCAGATTGTGTAATGTTAATAACAACAAATAATTAAGGGTCGGCTTTAGTAAAACAGAAAGCATTCTGCGACTCCAGCGTAGCGGCGGTAGGTTACATGGACATTGCTCATCCTAAATCCATTTAAAACCCACAATTATTCAAATAGCATTTTTTTTTAAATACCAAACTCTTGGGGACAAAATTCTTCATCCGAATGGCTTGGTAATTTTTCGCTATAATTAATGGTTACAACGTAAAAAAATATTTAAAGTCACCCTATAGCGGCGAAGTCACTGAGGCGAACATCGCATCTGGAATTCAGTATTAAAGTAAAAGAAGAAATAAAGAACAAACAATATGAAGATGTGTTCAACCTGTATACAAAAGTAAAGAACCTGCCGAGGAGGACGTCTGTCCCAATCTTCCGATTAACAACTGGACATGACTGTCTGAATGAACACCTAAACATAGTAAAGATATTGAATTATGATAACTGCCCAGACACTGTTTTGAACAAGAACCACATTTTGGTCTGCAGAAAACTGGAAGAAGACAAGCAAAGAAGAAAGGACCTTCCTGGTCTCTATTGGGAAGCATGATCGAAAATGGCATGAGCCAGCATGGGCCTTTGGAAGAAGAAGAAGTTAGCTACAAGACTATTTAGGCAGGAACAATGTGGACAGTTCTAGGGAGAGAGGGTATTGTCTGAATTGGGCATTTCATATTAGAACACTAGAACAGCTTCTCATACATAAAGCAGATGACACCCATCCACAAAACTGGCACGAAAACACATTGCGCTAGTTGCTTTATTAATTTGAGGATGTGTTTTCTCAGAATTCGTGTTCCATGATATTTATTTGTTGGTTTATTTGTTGTGCTTGGTGCTCAGAAATTTGTTTATAATTATACCTTTTTACAGTTTTTTTTGGCCTAATTGTGTTATTTTTTTTGTGTCTTTGTTTAATTTTATTATTTTTATGAAAAATAAATACAAAAGAATTGACTTTGTAATTTTTGAAAATCTTTTTTTCTTTCTACTTTTTACGGTTTCTAGTGTCATATTTGTTACTCCTATTGGCTGATTTCACACTTGGCGACACGACACCGACTCGGCACCGACACGATATCGACCCGATACAGCAATAATACCGATATCGTCACGATATCGGCAGACGTCTTTCACATTCACCGACTCGACGCCGATACCGACACGACCAATTGTACAAGCTATCGTGTAAATTGACCCAAAAAATACGTAGGACAAACAAGGATTTTCAAAAAAAAGTTTAAGGAACATAATCCGTCTGGCAACAAATTACATAGCTAATAAAAATAGTAAATGTGTGCTGTCGTGGAACCCACTTCAGGAACGAAGTTCATCACACCTTTTCTTCAATTCTTTTACCAGCCTTAAAGGCAAAATACACACATAATTTTAATCTTTCAATTGCCGTTTGTTAATAGATTGTTTTTTATACAACTATTTACTGTTTCCATACGTTTAATGTTATTATAATAAAGGTGTAGAATTAATTATAACATCAAAGCTAAGATGGTAAACACATTTAAATGTCCATTAATTGTAAATACATTCAATAAACATAAAACGTTGGTTCACTGTCTAGGCCTAACCTAAAATTAATGTGTGTTTGTTTAATTTATTTTACCTATCTTAACGGCAAAATACATACAATGATTTTAGGTTAGGCCTAGACTTAAAATTACTTTCTAGGCCTAACCTTACCATAGCAACCAGTAAACAAACTGAGACGATATCGTTCCGATAAAGAAGGGAGACCAGCAGCTCGCCGACATGTCGGCGCCTGTAACGACACGACACCGATATGTCGGTGAGTGTGAAAGCTACTCTTAAGTTTAAGTTAGTTTTCATGACCGACAACATCGTTCCGATATCGTGTCAGTGCCGTGTCGGTGTCGAGTCGGTAAGTGTGAAATCAGCCATTGACACAGCATAATACTAACATTCCAGAACTCCTTGAAGGGTTAAATTGTCAAAAATGGACCGGAGAGATGGGAATTTTGTAAAATCAATCGCAAGATCAGGAGTCTGATTCCAGTCCTTATAACAGAAGGACATTGAAAACTCTAAGGCATCTTATACTGTTAGATGTCTACAAAAAATATATAAAGACAAAGAGACAGGATAATTTAGGGCAAAACCGCTACCCTCCCTTTTGGTTAAATTATTTAAAGTAATTAAATATTAACAAACACTGATTAAATCGCTTAAATAACAATAGTTTTCACATTTAAAAAAATCAACAGACTGGGTATAGCCTCGAAACAAGTCTACAGCAGAAACCACTTAGAGATTTTGTTAGAACTTCCACTAGTTTGACATCAGTTATTTCATCAAGGCCACAAGTCATCAAGGACTTGCCAGGAACCAGGCAAATTCCATTACCATATTTCCCAATGTAGAAGGAATAAATATGCAATCCCAGAGCACTTCAGACAACGCCTATCCTTCCAGGAGTTAAAGACACCTCTAAGTGTACAATCTACCCTATACTGGTTTCAAAGAAATATAATTCTAAGAATACATTTATTTTAATGTTTATTAATTTTTACTTAAAAAAATTACCAGAGCAAAAGTTTTATTTAATTAAAAAAGTGAAGTTAACATTTAATATATATTTCCTCTCACTTTTTTAATTAAATAAAACTTTTGCTGGGGACATTTTTTAAATTAAACATTACATTACCAATCTAATAGATTAATATGTTTGAACAAACTTTCAGCAACCACAGAAAAACCGAAAATATAATTAAATATATAATTATATGTATATGTTTTGTTGCAGTGGTTTTTCAACCAGAAGGAATTCAATAAATTAACAATATTTAAATAAGTACAAATTCGAGATGAGTTACTTATTTAAAAAAATATCAATCCTTCATGTTTGTTATCAGTAAATATAAGTGCTCAGTGCTATTGAAATAAGTAGTTAATTATTTCAATGAAAAATAATCCTAACTTAGAATACAATCCAAAACATAATCTCTTCCAAAGTAAGAAGGTAAGATTGGTCCAAGGTAAGAGTAAAAAACACATAAAAAAAGAATCAAATGACCCAGAAAACAGTCAACATCTTAGAGAAACAATTTGAGAGTAAATTAAATGAAATTTGAAATATGAATAAATCACAAGGGTAGCTAATTTCATTTCTTCAAACACCCAGTACCTTACCATGAGAGGGTTAGAGAAGTTTAAACTCCTAAACTACCTTACACTTGTATTATAAAGTAAGACTTACTTTGAAGCAAATTATTTCTTTGCAGTAATCATAAAAACCATTTCCATCTCTCTGTCTAAAAAATAACCCCTCTGTTCATTTCCATATGTAGTAATAGAACAGTGCCTTAAAACAGCCTGTTTGTTTGTAAACACAATGTTGTAATAATAATCTGTTTGTGATCTTATGAGTTTTGTCTCATGAGAAAATATGAACACCCGAAGATAGTAACTAGACGAAAGAAAACCTTCCAATTTAACTGCCATGGATCCTGGTAGTAGTTGAATTTTAGATACATATTGGTCTAAATCGATACTGTTTGAAGTAAAATCATCTAAAACACATAAAAAGTATCTAATTACAATATATCACAATATTAAACATACATTTAAGCAGTCACCAATTTCAAAATTTCCAAACCAAATTACTTATCAAACTAAGGGCTTGCCTACAATATGTCACAACCTATGTCGTTCCATTCAATCATTTTGATTTTTAAATAAAAAAATTTAAACTTACTTATTTTTGTATAATAAAATGTTTACTATTAATATTCAAACTACTTTAAGTAGTAAAGTTGGATTTAATTTCTACATGTTGGCAGTGTTTAAATAGTTTAACAGCGTTTTGTCATTTTAACTCTATAGTTTAATTTTAATTCTAAAATTCTGAAAAATAGACATAAAAACATATTTTTGAGTGCGGCAAGCAGATGAGCAGATTTAAGTATTTTTTTAAATAAAAATTCTACATCTTTATGATCTTTAATTTGAAGTACAAGTTGTAGATCACCATTATACATTTTGAATGGGGGAAGAAGGTTAACTTTTTTTTATGAAATATTTCAAAATTTGTTCTCTCTATGAATGGGAAACATTGACAGAATCAATGTTCTTGTAAACTTTATGGATTTTAAAATGAGGAAATATTTTAAATGAACATCCAGTAACATTGAGGTCAGTAAGTAGAGTCATCATTTACTGTAGTTGCTACTACAACAAGAGACCACAACCTTCCACCCAACTTGATGTCTGAATTTAACTGGAGGTAGAATGTTTTACTCTCATCCAGTCTTCCCTCAGCACCTTGAAGCCTACTATTGAATTATCTAATCTCACGGAATACAATTTAAGCATCCAAATTTGGCTGTAGTATTTATTACAAACCCTTAGTTAACAACGTCTGTAGTTATATATAATCATTTCAATCAATTTAAAATTATTTATTATTTGGCAATAAGTCCCATTCAAATATGTTTATCTATTCCCTGCACCAGACTCCTGAATGCCAAAATTTAAAAGCTTTATATAATTACTTCAAATAAGATTGTTTTGCAAACCATATCAATAATCTTGGCCACATCAAATCAAATTAATTTATTACAATTATTAAAATATAGGCCTAAATATATTTAGGATTTACTCTTATTCTTTACTTACTGTAAAATAAAGGCTGATCTTCAAGTTTCCTTGTCCAATCTTTAGTTTGCCACAGACTGTTATTGTTTTCATCATTCATATTAACAGTCAATGCTGGGAACAATCTCCCTATTATAGAATCATCTGGACAAACAACAAATTCATATTCAGTAAAGCTGTTAATCACTATTACATAAATTTATTTCATGTGTTTCATTTCATTTGCCTTTTTCCATCTTA
>JAGFPH010010417.1:21438-40196 GCA_018207615.1 Philaenus spumarius | reverse complement strand
ATTGATTTGCCTAAATCCATTTAAAACCCGCAATTGTTCAAATAGCGTTTTTAAAAAAATACCAAATTCTTGGGGACGAAATTCTTCATGTGAATGGCTTGGTAGTTTTTCGCTATAATTAATAGTGACAACATAAAAAAATATTTAAAATCACCCTATTGCGGCGGTAGGTTACACGGACATTGATGTGCCCAAATCCATTTAAAACCCGCAATTGTTCAAATTGCGTTTAAAAAAAAATCCCAAACTCTTGGGGACGAAATTCTTTATGCGAATGGCTTCATAGTTTTTCGCTATAAATAATAGTTACAACGAAAAAATATTTAAAATCACCCTAAAGCGGTGGTAGGTTACACGGACTTGAATAGCCTAGATCTATTTAAAACCCGCAATTGTTCAAATACGTTTTAAAAAAATACCAAACTCTTGGGGACGAAATTCTTCTTGCGAATGGCTTGGTAGTTTTTCGCTATAAATAATAGTTACAACATAAAAAAATATTAAAAATCAATGTTTTAAATTGTTAATATATATTAAACAAAATATTTTTCTTAGTTTTGAAAAAGCCATTTGCATGCATATTGACCATAGCTTTAAAATGACATATCGTTTATAATTTTCAATCAAAAAATAAGGGAAAATTTTGATTTTAATTTAACATTGGTGTTATGTAGTGTCAGCCAACATGGCCGACAGCTAGAGCCGACCCTTAAATCAAAAATAATAGCCTACTTAAAAAATGCTGAGCCCAATCAGAATCTTACCCGATCGTAGATTTGTTGCTCGGTGCTGAACATCAAATTGGAATTGGAAAATATTTAGAAAACATAATATTGTGCTCTAATGGTGATGTCAAGAAATAAAATACGACGAGAAATCCTTTATCGAAGAAAATAACGACCCTGGAACCAAGCTAAAGGACAGTCACGTCCTTCAATACAAACGGCCAGTTCATTACAGCAAAGAGTCGACTCTGAATAAATATTTGTAGACATAACTACTTACATTTAATATTTCTGAACTGTCCGTAAAAAATGTTAAGACGTGATTTGGATATGCTCTACATAAATAAAAACTAGGGGCTCTGCCCCTGGACGCTTCGCTCGCAGTTTGAAAATTCGCTCAAAAATCTCGTTAATCTTTGGCCCGTTTGTACATAGGTTTGTAAAATTATGAAACCAGGCTTAAATATATTAACAGTAATTACAAGATTAATTAATTATAACCTCAAATACATGCTTTAGAAACGTGAGAGGCTTTCATTACGATTTTAGTCCTAGTTTTACTATCGTCTGTCAACTAAAGTTTTGAAACCAGGCCTCAATATATTAAAAGTTATTGCAGGATTAACATAACCTCAATACTATGTTTCAGAAATAAGCTAGGCCTATATTACAAAATTGACTATTAGAATTTATCCATCTTTACCAAGTTTATCTTTTTTTCGACAAAATAAATTGTTAAATCCGGCCCAATTTATTCTAATTCCAACGTGCTAAAACGGTATAAATTAGCCTGTTTTTTAACAGTAATTAAAAACTATCTAATGAACAGCTGATAAAACAGTATAAATTGGCTTGTTTATAAACAGCTGTTTAGATCACTTTATTTACTATTTCGATGTTATTTTGTAACCGACTTGGCAACCCATAAGACCTTATGTTAAAATTGTCCAACTTTTAAATTAGACTATAGGAGACCCCTGCGTGCTCTGCACGCCAACCCCCCACCCCCCAACTCCCTGTTGGAACCCGTTGTGTACCGTTGGAACCCGTTGTATAGTCAGCAAGGCTCAGGTATACACTTTAATAAAAACCTAACCTAAAAATTGATTTAAAATTTGAAATAAACTGTCAATGAAAATATTAGAGGCTACAGCTGATTACTGAATCAACAATAAACAAACTCAATTACTTTATCAGCTGTTTAAAATCAAATTACAGTATTTCCTATTTAGCCTAGTTGTAGCATAGGCTAATGATGTATTTTTAAAACGCGGAATAAAACTAAAATAAAAGTGTAAATCAAATATTTAGCTTCACAGTGACTTAGAACTGGAAATTATCTTTTAAATAAAAAAAGAATCATCAAAATCGGTTAAGTATTAACTTCAGGAAGTGAGTGAACTAAAATCAGGAATTTTTTTAAATATATAGATTTTCTCAAAAAATTGCGTTTTTACACGAAATACAACTATATGGGTGTATTTAAAAATCAAAAGTACACCTAAATACAAAATTTCTTTGAATTTGTTACAGTCGTTTTCGAGATCCGCGACAGATACAAAGATACATACAAAGATAGATACAAGAATTGCTCATTTAAAGTAATAGGATGTAAATGTGCGCTTGTTCAAAATCGATAATCTACGACTTCTTCGGTTGTTTTTCACCGATTGCTCTGAAATTTTGACACAAACTTTCATTTCAATACAAGCGTGTTTCTATATACTTTTTGAAAAACTGCACCATATATTGAACATAAAAACAACAAAAAATATATTCAATATTTTAAAAAATGTAAGCGCCATTACATAATATGTTTATTGAATATAATAATAACATTATAGTTATCCGTTTCCTATAATATTTCCATTACCAGCTGATTTCAAACTTAAAAACATTTATTTGTATTTTGTATCTTTTAAGATATTTTTTGTGTGAACAAAGCCAGCTGTTGAAGTAAAAACAACACACACTATACTAATATTATAAAGAGGTAAAATTAGTTTGTTTGTATGTAGGGGGTAATCTCTGAAACTACTGAACCAATTGAAATTTTTTAATAAAAAGCTACACTATCCCTGAGTAACATAGGTTATAATTCGCATTGAAAATTTTATTTCAATATTTGTAAATTTAGTCCGAACAAATTCACAGGATCAAGTTGGGCTTTAAACGCATGATCAAGTTGGGCTTTAAACGCATAGCGTCTAACAGCTGTAGGCCCTAATACCAATAAATAAGCAACATTATGAAAAACTAACAAATTACAATTGAAAATGAAACTTAGCTTATATCATTCAAAAATGTGCAAAAAATATACATTACGTGTGTATATGTTGCCGTTAAGGAAGGTAAAATAAAATTTTACATAATTTTAGATTAGGCCTAGACTGATAAATCAACTTGAATGTATTTACATTCATTGCCGTAGCAACCAATTGAATAAAATAACAGATAAAGTTGATTCGGATGTCCAGCTTGGTACAAAATAATATTTTAAGTTATGCCTATACTGAACCACCACATGTTTCAACACACACAAACCAATAACAACTTGCGTTAAGGAATTTATGAGTAAAAAAAATAAACTATGTTACATCCTAATTAAAAATAAATAAGACATATTATAATTTAATAGTAGGCCTATTTATTGAGTATACGGCAATTGATAGCGAGTAACCAATATTAACAGCTGATTTCAAAATATGAAACAATTATTTGTATTTCTAACTTTTTGGTTAGATTTTTGATTAAGTGTAGACCTGAGCCTTACTGGTTTTTTTAACCTTTATTATAACTGCTGTTATAAAATATACGAAATAATGTTATTTGAACATTTAACATTATTTACCCTCTTAGTTTTGAGGTTATTATTAATCCTACACCTTTACTATAAATAAAAAATAAAATATGTTTTTAGAAAATATGTTCCGTCGGGGGTTGGCGTGCGCAGCACGCAGGGGTCTACCCTAGTTATAAATAAAACAACTGGTTTGGATAAAAGGCTTAACACTTTGACAAGACCGTCTGTGTTTTAATTTACTATATACGCTTTATTTAATGACATCTACGAGTGAAGAAATAGGTGCCAGCCTGGCGCTAGTGCACGCATAGTTATTATTATTATTATTACTATTTTATACTTTAACCTACAGAAATTATTTGAACAGCCTTCATGTCGTATTGTCGGTTGAAAAAATATCGTTTTTATTTTATATTTTGACCTATATGGTACTCTATGCCAAATTTCAACCAAGTGTTATTAATCTGTATTTGAGTTAAAAATTAGAGTTTAAAAACACACTTTAATAGCAAACCGAGATAAAAAGTAGAATATAATTAATTTAATTATATAAAATCGGGAGGTGCTTAACATCACATGTTACAAATATTTCATTGATAGCTATCTATAAAAGTGGCGTTATTATACAAATATAGCAAAACGCACCACTCTGTTTTTACTTTCTCACTATACTATAGTATAGAGAAAGTATAGTGATCTCAAAAAAAATCGATGTTGAGGTTTTTGTGGAAATATCCGTTTTGGGACCCCATGAGCCCAAAAAAAGTGTTTTTTACAAAATGTCTGTCTGTATTTATACAAAGCTAGAGCGAAAACTATTTGATCGATTTCAAACAAATTTGCACCATACATGTCAAGTGGGCCTGTATAGATGCACGAATTTTTTTTTAAAATAACCCCCTTTTTGGCAAAAAAAACCCCCAAAAAATCAGTTATTATGTTTTTAAGAAACGGCTCTATTTTGATCAAATTTGGCTTATTTGTAGCCTTTAATGTACCCTACCATAAGCAAAAAATCGCATTTTCTAAAAGTTCTTGTTTAGCTAATAATAATAATAATAACAGATTTTTTGGGGGTTTTGGCCATAAATGGGTTCTTTTCAAATTTTTCAAAACCTTTTTTCGTGCTTAATAATCGAATAATTTTCTCTCTAGATAATAATAATATTTATTAGTTAATCTCCTACTTTAATAAATCACCTCTCCTACCCCACCTACAATAAATTATGAAGTCGCAGTGAATCTGTTTAATAATTTAAATATGTTCGTGAGAAATTGTGTGCCAGTTCCTCGTACCGTTTATTTTACAGTTTTTTTTTTAGCTATAATTTCTTTTCTTGTATTTTAGCTTCAAAATGGGATCGAATTTAGGGATGGATGTACATTATTGTATTGTCATCAGTCTTTGACACGTGTGCAAATTTTCAAGTTAATCAGACGTCTTTAAGTTGGTGAAAATTACGTTGAAAGATTCCGTTACTTACAGGTCAAGCTAATATAAAGTGTGTAAAATTTTCAGAAAAACTAAATAAAAATGACAGCTGAGTGGAAAAACTAGGATCTTTTAACATTTCATAATTACTAGAATTGTTTTTGCACCAGAAATAATACCTAAAATGATTGATTGAGAATACTGTAATACCCAGTATAAATAGTAAAAATTATATTAGGTAATTAACTGTCATAATATTATTCAAAATGTAAATAAAATTTTCTTGATAAGGAACTATTATATTATTTTAAACACCCCCCCCCCCCCCCACCATCAATCACTGTCATCTAAAGAAGATATAGGCGGAAAGAGAGATTGCAGATGAGAGATAAAGTAGACAGACTTTCCGCCTCCTTGGAATTGGCTCCAGTGAATTAGAAATGTAAACAACTTCCACGGGCTGCCCTAGAACCCTGTTTAACCTTTTTCGCCCTGTAATTTAGTAACAGTTGGACATATGAAAACAAATATAAAAGAATTACGTTTCAAGAACTTGTAGAGGGGAGCGTAGACAGGGAAAAATGAAATGAACGTTGGTTTAGAATTGTGTAATATTATCGCCTAAGGGCAACTGTACTCCCCTGTAGGTAAGGAATGGCCTACAGACAATCTAAATTCAGCGAAGCACTGCACATCCTTTAGTAAGACCTTGGCAAAAAGTAATAGTGTGTTGTGGACAGAATAAAAATAATATATGTTTATACACTCAAATCTACTAGTAGTTCTGTGAACAGTAGACCTCTCTCGTTAAAATAACAAATGTGGTTTTGAGCTTAGGTTAAAAATAGTGTGCCAGTAAGGAAGTAAGCACAAGGTTTAGCCAGCGAAACATTATTTTACAATTCCCGCGATTCCGGGATTTCTAGTTCTCGTTTTTGTTTTTCTTGAGCTTTAACTGCTAAAGATTTTCTTTTAAAGGCATTGTGTTTTATTTAGGTTAATAATGAGAAAGATAGCTAAAAATATCAAGTTATAGAGGGAAAATATATAATCAAATATTTGCATACTTAAATAACTAAAAACTAAAACTTAACAATATATTTACAGTTCCATATCTTCCATATCATATTCCAATATTAGAAATAATGAAAACAAAGGATGTTAAAACGTCGTGATAGTGATCTCAACTTTATTCTCAACCCAGGTACCAACACTTCCTACGGTGTCCAACGGTCATTTTTTGTATGTCCTTTATCGCCGAACGGTTTCATTTGTTTCATCTTATTTTGTAATTTTCAAGTAAAGCTAAGTCAAATACTTTTATAAAATTTACAAGTATTCAGTTTAATTCTTTGATGTATTCTCTACACTTTCTTATCCCCTACACTTTCTTATTATTATATGCAATTTTTTGCAAAGGATATATTCCTAAATTACTATTCAAAACAGGCCTAGTTTTGTTAGCAGTCTTGTAGTAGGAACATAAAAACTGGTCTTTTCAAAATAAGAAATTTGAAATTGATAAATATTTTTATATAATTCTATTTAGAACTAAATTACGAAACGTTTTTACATTTATGAAAAAAATTACAATAATTTTTACTACTTTTTATGTAGACCTAAAGTTGAACTTTTTCCTTTCGTTAGGTACTGAACATGCTAATAACTAATAAATGTTTCTTGATCTAATAACTTTGTTAATTTTACTTCAATCATTTTTTTACTGGAATATATGAATTCTTTGAACCTTTATCTACAAAAAAGCTATGCAACACTTTTTAATTGGTTTAGAATAAACGTATAAAAACATGGTTGAAATACAAAAACTTGGACGATTTTTAACAAATTTGAAGTTTACGGCCATTTTGTGAGCTTACCGTTAGAGATACGGAAAAAAATCAAGGATACAATTTTGTTGAAAATAAAATTTTCTATTCGATAAACGTCATTAGTCTTTAAATTCGGCTTACGGTTAAGCCACAAACTGGCTTTAGAAAAAAGCTTACACTGAGAGAAACGGTGCGGCCGCCATTTTTATTTTATTTACGGGGTTAAAAATGAAAAATTGAAAAAACCTTATATATATACATCGCTCGGCCTAGGAATAAGGAACATTCATGCAGAAAATCATCAAAATCGGCCAAGGCGTTTGGCCGTAATCGTGAGACAGACACACAGACGAAATGCCGAACGGTGGAGTTAAAACGGAGACCTCGCTTCGCTCGGTCAAAAAGCAAAGTGTATACTGTTGTAAATCAATTTAAACGAAAATAAGCAAGCTATCTAATCTCTACAAAACTGCGAAATTTATTTTTTTTAAGTGTGACTCGCCTAGGTCATGTTTGTTTATGTTTTTCTTTCACATGTATCTAACATAAGTTTTTGAGATACATTACAAAATGTACACAGAGTGTTCACGAAGTCCCTTTAAACTTTATTATTTTTGTTACTGAAAATAAGTTCAAAACTTTGTATTTTGTGATACATAACAGGACAATTTTTTGACATATATGAACCTCTTTATTTTGAAGGTTTGAGGGGCGTAGGTGGGTTAACAATTTCAAAGGTAGGTCATGTAACACACCATTGAAAAGCTTATTAATTGAGGAACAGAATGACGCAAACCAGAGCTTAATATCTTACTTCGTTTCAAAGTAATGGACAACCAAAGTTCAGGAAAATTATATTTTACATGCTTTTCTTCAACTCACTACCGGTGCGTGGACCGGTGCACGGTCGCCTCGGCTCTTTCCGGAACGCCTCGGGCTGCTCCGTATAGCACATAGCGTCACTACTACGTTCTCGCATACATATGTTAACCAAAAAATTAACCCTCAGATATGGAGGGGGGGGGGGGTTGGCTCTGAGGACCAAACATTTTCGGAAAAATCAAATTTATGACTATAACTAAAAAGTAAAAAAACAAATTTAAACATGCTTTCCTATCCATGAATAAAATAAATAGACTCGAACTAAAAATAAAAAATAAACCCCAGATAAAATTAATTCTTCCTCAGCGAATCTGATATTGTAACTAGTAGTTCTGTGAACAGTAGACCTCGCTCGTTGAAATAAAAAATGTAGTTTTGAGCTTAGGTTAAAAATAGTGTGCCAGTAAGGAAGTGAGCACAAGGTTTAGCCAGTGAAACATTATTTACAATTCCCGTGATTCCGTTAGTTTTAGTTCTCGGTTTTATTTCTTTTCTTGAGCTTTAACTGCTAAAGATTTTCTTTTAGAGGCATTGTGTTTTATTTAGGTTAATAATGCGTAAGATAGCTAAAAATATCGCGTTATAGAGGGACAACATACAATTAAATATTTACATACTTAAATAACTCAAACTTACCAATGTATCATAAGTTAACTTAAGTTCCATATCATATTCCAATATTAGAAATAATGAAAACAAACGGTGTTAAAACGTCGTGTTAGTGATCTCAACCCATGTACCAACACTTCCCACTGTGTCCTACAGTCATTTTTTGTATGTCCTTTATCGCCGCGAGGTTTCATTTGTTTCATCTCATTTTGTAATTCAAGTAAAGCTAAGTCAAATACTTTTATGAAATTTACAATGATAATTTACAGGTATACAGTTCAATTCTTTGATTTATCATCTACACTTTCTTATAATAATATGTCATTTTTGGGCAAATGATATATTCCTAAATTACTATTCAAAACAAGCCTAGTTTTGTTAGCAGTCTTGTAGTAGGAACATAAAAACTGGTGTTTTCAAAATAATAAATTTGAAATTGATAAATATTTTTATACAATTCTATTTAGAACTTAATTACGAAACTTTTTTACATTTATGAACAAAATTACAATAATTTTTACTACTTTTTATGTAGGCCTAAAGTTAAACATTTTCCTTTCGTTACTGAACGTGATTGTTTCTTGAGCTAATAACTTTCTTAATATTACTTCAATAATTTTTTTTACTGGCATATATGAATTCTTTAAACCTTTATCTACAAAAAAGCTATGGAACACTTATTAATTGGTTTAGAATAAACGTATAAAAACATGGTTGAAATATAAAAACTTGGACGATTTTTAACAAATTCGAAGTTTACGGCCATTTTGTGAGCTTAACGTTGGAGATACGGAAAAAATCAAGAATAAAAGGTTGTTTAAAATTTAATTTGCTTTTAGGAAAATCTTATTAGTTTTTAAATTTGACTTACGGTTAAGCGACAAACTGGCTTTGGAAAAATGCTTACACTGAGAGAAACGGTCCGGCCGCCATTTTTATTTAATTTAAGGGGTTAAAAACGAAAAATGGAAAAAACCTTATATATACATGGCTCGGCCTAGGAATAAGGAACATTCATGCAAAAAATCATCATAATCGGTCAAGACGTTTGGCCGTAATCGTGAGACAGACACACAGACATACAGACACACAGACACACAGACGAAATGCCGAACGGTCGAGTTAAAACGGAGACTTGATAACTTGCAATCTTTTTACTTTTCACAAAATAAACATACCAAAAAAGCATGGGACGTACTCTTGGAAGTTCACGCCTCATGCTCTTAGGGTGTGTTTATTTTGTGAAAAGTAAAAACATTGCAAGCTATCAAGTCTCATTACAATATCAGATTCGCCGAGGAAGAATAAATTTTATCGGTGGGTTATTTTTTATTTTTTAGTTCGAGTCTATTTTTTATGTTATTCATGGATAGGAAAGCATGTTTAAAAAATGTTTTCACATATTTTTTTATCATAAAATCAAAGCATTTTATTAATTTGTTAATATTAGGAATAATTATGTTGTAGGTAGAAGTTTAATGTAAAAATATAAACTGTAAATTAATGTAGTATCACTAATGTATCTGACTTTTTGTGCGAACTTGAAAAACTTTGGGGGAAAAATATAAATTTAACCGTGAATACCCTTGACTTTTTCTCCTGATTTTCCCTACTGTATGCATAATTAACACTGATGGGATAGCAATACCTCTCTCATTTTGTCCCCGATATTTGTAGTGATAGCATTCAGTTTTGCCTTTTTACAAATCAATCAAAAACAAATCAAATCAAATGAAGGCGAGGTTGGGATGATTTTTTTACGGACAAGGACCTGCTTCGATGTTATAATAAAAATATAATTTTCCAAAACTTTGATTGTCCATTAGTTTGAAGTAAGATATTAATCTCTAGTTTGTGCCATTCTGTTTCTCAATTAATAAGCTTTTCATTGGTGTATTACTTGACCTACCTTTATATTTGAAATTGTTAACCCCCTTAGCCCCCCTAAGCCCCCCAAAATCATAGAGGGTCAGGATATGTCAAAATTTGTCGTGCTATGCAACACAAGATTTAAACAAAGTTTTGTTAACTTATTTTCAGTAAAAACAATAATTAGGGGGGGTTAAAGGGGACTTATGAACACTCTGTAAATTTTGTTCATGGGTTCAGTTGAAGGGACTTGATAGCCTCGATGGACCCAAATAAAGCCATCAATCAATTGCTTTAATACGAAAGAGTTGTGTTGTCATTTTGTGTATTGAAGAGACTCCCAAGATGCGGAATGGCGTGCGAAGCACGCAATGCACTGTGTATTAAAAATACTCCCAACAGGCGGATTGGCGTGCGAAGCACGCAATGCACTATGAATTGAAAATGCTCCCAATATGCCGAATGGCGTGCGAAACATTTTGCAGCTACTCAGCACCGTCGTGAATAGATCTATTTCCCAAATTGTTGGTTAAATCCCTAAAACATAGGCCTATAAACCTAATTTTGGAAATTTGCTCAACTCACGTCAGCGGTTCAGCCGCGTGGTGGAATTATTTCTGTTCTAAACACGTGTAGCATTTGCATTGTGAATAAAACAAATGATTTATCTGTGAGTGCGTTAAAATGTTATATAAAAGTTTGTGTTCCAGATGACGAATTTGGAGAAAAGACTGTTTCCATTCTGCTGGACGGAGAAGAATCAGAGATGGTGTTCATTGACCATCCCAGTGTGGAAATGTCGGTAAGGAATATAATATGCATAACTAGTTGTCATGTTCAACTTTTTGTCCGTGAAAAAACTGTTCTTCAAAAGCTTTTCCATGAAATTAATAAACTAGCTATGGTGAAGCTTGTTTTGGTCCAAGAACAAACATTTTTAATCCTTCATATTTATATTTAAAAACCTTTCAATTATAATTGGACGCAGTTATGCAATAAGGAACCAAGTGTCAAAAATAAAAATTTTCTCTACTGCTGTATTTAGATATGGTTATGAAAAATCTTATTTAAGCTGGATTTCTTAAAACAAACGCATGTTATATTTATATAGATAATTTATTGTACCATCTAACCATAATAACTAATAAAACATGTAAATATTTGATCTCATCTCATAGCTTATTTTTAAAGATATATATAAACATAAATATCTTAGTAAAAATATGCAAAACATCCCAAGCCGGAGACCAGGTAACCAGTCATATCCCGGCAGCTTGGAAGCAAGCCAACCACCATTTGCTTTTCTTCCGCCCTCCTACCCTCAAAACACAGATATGAAAAGCTACCTGGTCTAGCCGAGATTAGAATCCGGTATCTTCTGATCAGGAAGACGCCACGCTATCACTCGGCTCTAAGAAATAAACGGTACCAGGAACTGGCACATACTTTCATATTATTTAAATTATTAAACAGATTCACTGTGACTTCATAATTTTAGGTGGGGTAGGAGAGGTAATATTAAAAGTATGAAATTAACTAATAAACATTATTATTATTATCTAGTGAGAAAACTATTCGATCGATTTCGAACAAATTTGCACCAAACACGTCAATTTTTAAGAACATTTTAAAACAAAAAATAACCAAATTGGTCCAGCCGTTCTCAAGTGATGCGTTAAAAAAGGCACATCAAGTAATTTTTATTATATAGATGTAAGAATGTGCCCGTGAATGTTTACCTAACCCCATGTGATAAACTGGCCTATCCCAGGAGTCATTTACTGACCTACTTTACATCTCTAGTGATTTAAAGAGTCCATAAGTTACAATTACATCACGCTTCCAACAGCTGCTTTTTTGTTATAGGAGATTTATTTCATTACTGCTAAATATAATTCGACCACGCAGCTCAACCACTGGCTTGAGTTGAGCAAATTTCCAAAATTAAGTTTATAGGCCTATGTTTTAGGGTTTCAACCAACAATTTGGGAAATAGGACTATTCACGACGGTGCTGAATAGCTGCAAATAGTTCGCACGCCATTTCGCATGTTGGGAGTATCTTCAATACACAATGCATTGCGTGCTTCGCGAGCCATCCCACATATTGCGATTATCTTCAATACACAATGCATTGCGTGCTTCGCATGTCATTCCGAATATTGGGAGTGTGTTCATCACACAAAATATTGCGTGCTTTGCACGCCAACCCCCGTATTTGGAGTATCTTTAATACACAATGTATTGCGTGCTTTGCACGCCAACCCCACGGTAGAAATTGCACGGTTGAACCGGGTACTTCTACGGTATTTTACGTTTTGATCGATTTTGGGGAAACCAAGAGAGCTATAAGGCCGCGTAAAAGAAATGTGCAGAATAGCATCCTACATTTATATTTGAAGAAAAAACTCAAAAACAAATTCATTATCGTAGGAAAATCCCAAAAAATAGTTACTTCCGGTCAAAAAACGTGCTTCCGATTTTGGGATTTTTTGGCTAACGAACTCGTCCGAGCGACGTAGACAACTAACATGTGTACCAAATTTGAACCAAATCTGAGTTAAAATGCGGCCGCTAGAGTGCGAACACATATATATATATAATTTTTAATGACACCCCAAAACGTGTTCTGGGGACCATGATCGGTGCTCATTTGCTACTCTCGACCTTGTGTCTTACCATAAGGGCCACTGCAATAGCTCATTTTTTCTATGGAAATTCGCCAAAAATTGTATTGTTTAAATAACACTGATTCAAGGACTTCTGAATTCTACTAACAAAAGGAAATTTCTTCTTTCCATATTCTAAAAACGAGAGACAACGATAGTTACCGTACAATGTAGAAAATGTTTTATTAATAATATTAGTTAATGCAATGTTTGGTTAATTATAAAAAATTATATTCAAGTTAAAATATCGTTTTGGTTTTATCTATTGCACAAAGTTATAGAACACCCTTTAAGCTATGGGGTTAGGTAAAATATTGTACGTTTACTCAGGGGATTAAAGACGTACCTATTTTATTTTATTTTGTTTTTTTTTTGTAAGGTTTAAAAATCTGAATTCGTTTAGGATTTTTCTTTGTTTTTAATGTTTCTGTACATTTTTCTTTGTCTTTATTGTCTGTTTTTGTTTTTGAAGTGATAACTTGTATTGGCCCGTTGGGCACGTTCGCTTGACTATGTTTCTGAAATCTCGCGTCACGCAAACTTTTTGCGTAGACACAAGTCAGAGCGTGAAGAGTGAATAGGGGATACATAGTATATATGGACAAGTAAGCGCGTGGAGAGGGAATAGACGATAAATAGTATATAATAATACTTTATCATAATATTAATATACTATAATAATATTATGTTATAATAAGTATGCGAAAAATAGAGACCATTATAATGTAAGTATTGTTTATTTAGTGACTAATGAATTTGAGTGAGGTATTAGTGTATGCACTCTACATAGAATTCTAAGAATAATTCAATATGTAAGGAATAATTATAATAATTAGAATAAGAATTATTATATTTGTGGGTTTTAAGTTTTGTAAAGAAGAAGAATTTTTTAGACTGAAGTAAGTTTAGACAGAATTTTACATTTTGTACATTTTGACAAACTAATATTTTACATTGTTTTATTTTACTGTAACTTATTATTACTCACTTAAATATAAAATTTAGCTTTATATTACAACAATGGAGGTCATACCGTTAATGGATGATCTATTCCTCACAGAGTAGTTTCTTCTAGGCCAGATGGTCAATGCTTATTCTACTCTTTGGATTTAATTGTACATGACACGATTCACTGGAGTTTGAGGTGAGGACCAGAGTTGTTAAAGTAACAGGTGATATTTTTCAACAAAAAAAGAATATATCGCAGATATGAGCAAACCGGTAACTTATGGAACCTCCTGTGATATTCAAGCATCATCCGAAATATTTTTTATGAATTTCAGGTGTACAGAGATGGTTATTTGTTGTGGGAGAGTTCTGGCGAACCGATTGAGGGAGTAGGGAGGCTAAGGTTTACTGGGGAACTGACGAGAGGCCACTTTGATTTTCTCATTCCTCTCACACCTTCTTTAGCTCACAACTCAATGGATATCAGTGTGGAGGAAATACAGTCAGCTTCCCAATCCTAGATTTCAGACGATGGTCTCCAAATTTCTTAACTTCCAACCCTACCGGAACAGTGTACATCATCATATGATGCAGTTCGGTTGCAACGAGAACAAATACCGAAAAAGAGGAGGAACTAAAACGTTTTTCTAATACAAATCGCGTAAAAGCACATAGGCAAGCGGTAAAAAAACACTTTCTAAAAATACACACAGAATCAGCTAAAATACTTTACGATGTAACCATATTATTGCAATAACGGATATTGTCCTGTCAGCTAATAGTATATATAGACAAAAAAGCGCGTGGAGAGGGAATAGACGATACATAATATATTATAATACGTTATTATAATATTATAATTATTATTATAATAATTATCCCTTACATATTGAGTTATTCTTAGAACTCTATGAAGAGGGCATACTCTAATACCTCACTCAAAATCATTAATCACTAAATAAATACTGCTTACATTATAATGATCACATTTTTCGCATACTTATTATAATTATAATATTATTACATAATAATAATATAATTATAATAATATTACTATATTATAATATTATTTGATTTTTTCTAACTGAAGTAAGTTTAGATAGAATTAAAAATGTTGTACATTTTGACAAACTAATATTTCAAAATATGATATAGTATTTTTTTGACAAAATATTGACTTGAGTAATTTGTTTACCTTTATTCTCCTCTAATATTATTACTGATAAAAATATAAATCGGTCATAGAAGTTACCACTTCCATCGTGTGGTCTTAAGCACACCCAATGTTCTTCTTTTTTTTAGGCTTAAGTTAAGTGTGTCAGTATTAATACAAAAATGTATTGTGTATGAAGTGTGAGATATGACCTGATGATTCTAACTTTGCCCGAAATAATGACTGTTGTCACTACCCACGGTATCTCTACCTACCTATTCCTGTTCAGTTCCACTTTTTCCTTTTAATTTTGTAACCGTGAGAGATGTAACCTCAGCTAGCTTATCTTGAACAAATCTCCGTCGTCTATTCCTGAACTGTGCCTTCCTTCCTTCCTGATAAAGCGGAATTATCTAAGACGTTCTAATCCTGGTACAGCCATCGCGTTTGTCCTTTTCCCGGATGTTTCGTAGATTTATTGTTTCGATCATAAATAACCTGAGAAGGTGTCTACTATTATTTTCTTGGCTCCCAGTATTTAGAACTCGTATACTTTCAATCGTCGTCATTTCTTTCTGGTACCTATCTTCCGTCGCTTATAAACATTTCGACTTAACAACCGTTGTACGTTCTATAATTTTTATTTACTTGAAAACGTTCATTCAAAAAAAAAAAATCATTAGATTGACAAACATTATTGAAGCCTTTAACTTTCTTTTTAGCCGCAGAAAAAATCGAGGTAGAGATTTTTCTGGAAATATCCGTTTTAGGACCCCCTGAATCCAAATAAACGGTACCAGGTAACTGCCACATACTTTCTCCCAGTTGAAACTTTATACCTTCCCAAGAATAGCATAGGAGGTGGTTATTTAGAATTGCAAAAGTAGGAAAATGTTACAATGAAAAATATTAGATGCATGTAACACACATCCATATTATATTATATTATTATTATTATTATTTAAACTATTCGATCGATTTCGAGCAAATTTGCACCAAACATGTCAATTGGGCCTGTATTATAGATGCACGGAAAAAGGTTTTGACAAATTTTTAAAAACAATCCCCTTTTTGGCCAAAAACCCCCTAAAATCAGTTATTATTATTATTATTACCTAAACCAGAATTTTGAGAAAGATGCGGTTTTTTTTGTATATGGTAGGGTACAATAAGGGCTACAAATAAGCCAAATTTTATCAAAATTGTTAGAGCCGTTTTTGAGAAATTTAGATTTTTCTCGTTTTTGACAATTTTTGGAGGGTAAAACCCCTTAAAAATCCAAAATTTCGGACGGTTGGTATGGTCTACAGCTCTGTACACATCCTTACAGATACACAGACACACGGACAGACATCACAAAAAAAACTCTTTTGTGTTCAAGGAGAACCAAAACAAATAAGTCCACTAAAAATATTTTTGGGTTCAGAGGGCACCAACACAGATAATTCCACTATACATTTTTTGGGGGTTCAGGGAGCACTAAAACAGATAATTCCACTAAAAATTCAAATTCGAAAATTTGGACGAAAACAATACTGTTTTTAAAACATTGATATCAACATAAGTTCCTCTTCAACCAGCTTCAGTATTCATCATCTGTTGCTGTAGTGTGAGAATAAACCTTTTCTTTCAACCTTTTACAGTATTTTCGGTTTACTACGTATAGGGTGGAGAAAGTAAAAAGTGTTTTTTACAAAATGTCTGTATGTATGTATACAAAGCTAGAGCGAAAACTATTCGATCGATTTCAAACAAATTTGCACCAGACGTGTCAAGTAGGGCTGTATAGATGCACGAAAAACGGTTTTGAACATTTTTAAAAAACAACCCCATTTTTGGAAAAAAAACGAAAAAAATCAGTTATTATTTTTTTATAAAAAAACGGCTCTAACGATTTTGATAAAATTTAGTATATTTGTAGCCCTTAATCCCTACCATATGCAAAAAACCGCATCTTTCAAAACATTCTCGTTTAGTTAATAATAACAACAGGTTTTTTGTCCAAAAAGGGGGTTATGATTCAAAAATGTTCAAACATTTTTTTCGTGCATCTATGCAGGCCTAATTGACGTGTTTGGTGCGAATTTGTTTGAAATCGATAGAATATTTTTCACTTTAAGGGGGCACTCCACCTAAAATCATTTTTTTTTTATTAATGCATGAACATTTTTTTTACACATTATTTTTATGCACTCAAAATGGAATATTTTTATAGGGTTTCTCCCCTTCTTCCCCCCCGTCAAGGCGGGGACGATTTTACTGAAAAAGTTGACGTTTACGGGGACTGATGTAACTAAAGGTAGGTAGGCCTATAAGATATCTTCAATTTTTAAATTTTATTTTGCTGAACACATGTGTGTGCACAAACTGTAGCATGGAAATTTTAATCCACTAATTATAAATGTACAAATTTGATCATACACTTTGGTAAAATATTTTTTTTAGAAAATATTTTTTTATGATTTTATTAAAAATATTTAAAAACTGAATTTGGCTAAATCCATGCTACAGTTTGTACAATACATTATACCCTTCAAAATAAAAAAAGCTCATTATATTATCTCACATATAGAACCTGAGTTACATCTGTTCCCGTATTTGAAAACACGTGAAAATCAAACTTTCGGAAAATGCCCCGGAAACGAAAGGCAACATAATTCTGTTAGTTTTATCTAAGTTTTGTAGAACATATGTTTTATAAACTATACAATATGTATAACCTGTTATTACATTTTAAAATTGTCCTGCACCATAGGTTTTGCCCTCTTTTTCAATTATTTATTGAATTATTTATTATTATTATTATTTATTTATCACTGACTTGTTTCTTAGGAGCCATAGCAGGTGCAATGTAGCCTATCCAGGCCTTGACACTAACCTAACAAAACACAATACGATAAACTAAATAAAAGCAGTACACGTAATTAATGAATAAACACTTATGACCCATAAAACAGGAACTAGACTATGATATTTTTACAATGTAAAATATTCATAAATGACAACACTGAAACACAACAATAACAACAGCAGATTTAGCATAAACAAATGTCACAGCTGATTATCTTTTATCTTCAGTGTGACCAACCAATGTTTACCAACAGAAAGAAATCTAAGACAGAAGAAATCTATGTAGTATGTAATATGTATGTAAATGGTTATTTATGTTGAAAACAAGGCCTAGCAAGAAAAACTATTCGTCAAGCAATCAAACGCCACGGTTGTCGGAAATCTGCAAGAGCAAGCATTTATATTATAACAAATTAAAACCACTTACAACACTAAAACCAATACATATTTCACATCAATGTGTTCAGAAAAACCCAGAGAACAAAATAAAACAATAAAAAAAAATTGAAATTTTTTTGCCTATAAGCCAGTTTTTAGGTTGAGTACCCCCTTAAGTAATAATAATAATATTTATTATTTACTCTCCTACTTTAATTTACTATCCCATCTCCTACTTTAATGCAATTATGAAGTCACGGTTGGAGTCACACAGAAGGGTTGGCGTGCGAAACACGCAATGCATTGTGTGTTGAAAATACTCCCTATATGGGAGGGAGTTGGCGTGCAATGCACTGTGCGTCGGCCACTTCTAATAGTGTTCAGTGTCAAGCTCACATGTGCGACTTACAGAAAGCAACCTGCGACTCCCTGTAGCGGCGGTAGGTTACGCGGACATTGCTCATCCTAAATCCATTTAAAACCCGCAATTATTCAAATAGCGTTTTTTTAAAAATACCAAACTCTTGGGGACAAAATTCTTCATCCGAATGGCTTGGTAATTTTTCGCTATAATTAATATTTACAACGTAAAAAATATTTAAAATCACCCTA
>JAGFPH010010417.1:217-15555 GCA_018207615.1 Philaenus spumarius | reverse complement strand
CCTCACAAAAATACGTTTATTTGTCAAACACGTTTCAACGACAAAGTCGTCATCTTCAGTGACATATGAGCTTTGAGCTTCAACTAAATTATAACGTAGTTATTAGTTATAAATTTATTAGATACTAGAGGGCTCCGCCCCCTGCTCGCTTCACTCGTCAACCCTCTCGGTAACTCATGTAGAAGCAAATGCAAACAGATTATTTTATATAATTAGGCCTACTATTAAATTCTAATACGTCTTATTTATTTTTAATAAGAATGTAACATTGTGGTTTCTTATTTTTAAATTCCTTAACTCAAGCTTTTATTTATTTGTGTGTGTTGAAACATGAGTTGGTTCAGTCTAGGCCTAAATTTAAATATTATTTTTCACTAAGCTGGACATCCGAATTAACTGTTTTATCGGTTATTTTATTCAATTTGTTGCTATCGTAATGAATAAATATTTACATTCAAGAAATATGTGTTGCTTCATCAGTCTAGGAATAACCGAAAATTATGTTTAATTTATTTTACCTGCCTTAACGGCAACATACACACATAATTTATATTTTTATGCATGTCTTTGCAACAGTAAGATTCGAATGATATAAGTGTCACATTTCAATTGTCGGTTTTTAGTTTTTCATAATGTTGCTTTTTATACATTTAGCGGTTTGCGCGTTGTCAGTTAAATGTATTTTTCTTTATGTAATAATAAATTAAAATGAAATTTAGCACACGTAGAAATAAAGTATTTATATATGTGTTCTGTGAACAGTTTAAAATTGTGCTCTCCGTTTTTTAAACATTTATACAGAGTTTGAAATAGTTTTCTAAAACATCTTTCAAGTAAGATCCGATACATTATTGTAGAGGTTATGGCCATATTTGGTACAAAGGTACTGACAATTATCTTAATAACTTCTCAAAAAGTTTTGTAACTCTGGACTATTATTTGCAAATAAATTATTTCCTCAGTGATAAAAGCAGAGATTGTATCGAACAGTTATCGTTTTCACGAATGTTTAATGTTTTTTAGGTTATTCTTTAAATTGTATACAATGCTTTTTGATGTACACCTTGTGCGTAACCTTACCTTTGCCGGTCTTTAAAAATATATCATCTTCATTTGGCGTTAAAGCTGTCAGGATTGCATACGTACAAATTAAATAGATCCCGGTTTGTTAATTTACATGATACTGGCTTAAAATTCATTTCTCAAGCTAAACGATAGTTTGATAATTGATATCGGCTCTAGTTTGACTGACTTTAAATACGTTTTTTTTTAACACCTGATCATTTCCCCCTACTACCTACTTTTGTAGTGATAAGCGTCTTTAAAAGTTAAAAAGAAAAATAATATTTAAAAATTAATTTAACTATATATTTTATATAACCTCAATAAATGTTTTAATAAATGGTTTGGAAGGGAACTTAGAGCATTTGTGTTTATAAATTATCACTTTCAAAGTCAGAAATATTGTACTAGTTCAATCCAATTGTTATTTCCTTTAGGTTAAAACCGCCTATAGCCCATCTCAGGTTAAGTTGAGGCAAGCAGGGTGGGTAATTAGGGTCGGTTTCAACCGTCATAAAACTGACCCTTATTAATGCCGCCTGAGTTAACCTGTAGGACACTCTAGTTTAAAATTGCAAGTCTGTATGTCTTAAGTGAAAATGAAAAAACGATATCATAATTCGTTTCATGATACTTTCCTGATAATTTTGATACCAAATTTGATTACATTTGGCCAACTTTGAACTGAACTAGCATTATAAACTTTGTTAGTTGAATTAACTTAATGGTTTAAAACAATAAAGCCACAAAAATGTACTAGAGAAGTTCATATTTAAATATGTAATAAATAATCATTATTTGAGAAAAAAACTCGATACTGTATCGTTATTTACCATAATACACACAATTGTGTGTTTGTACCATGTTAATCGGCCAACTTAAGGGGGCGTTACCCTGTCCGCCATATTGAATCTGATTCCCATAAGAGCAATGCTACAGAATAAGTCATTTTTTCTGTTAATTCGTGGAATAAATTTAAAAATTTGATTTCATTTTGAAGTACTGTCATATTTATAAAACTAAATGATCAGGTATAATTCATGTCAAACTCGCCCTTGTTAAAACCATTGTCTACACTATGACCTGGGGTCTCCCATGCCCATCCCTTTTGTTTGTTAACCAAGTAAAGTTTCTCTGTTGTAATATTTACGGCGGTTTTCTATATTTTCCTTAGTCTGGGTCAGGTGCTTATGTGGATTCAAAAATATTACTTATTTTAGACTACAACATTTATGGTAGTAGTCATAAATGCCTGTAGTCGGGGGCGACACTGTTGCCAGATTTAACACACCCCATGTTGCCGTCAAGTGCACCTTTTCTAACTAAGGGTTCAGTGTCCAATCGTTCTTGTCAATTCCTTAAATGAAGGTGTTGCTTGCTTCCATTATTTGAATGTGCGCAATATATTATAAATTACACAAGTGATTCACAATCCTCAACCATTACTCCAATTAGAGCGTTAAACATTTTAATCGAAGTTAAGAAACGATTTTTATATTTTAACTATGTCAAAAATGGTTGCCTATCAGTAATAAATTTGAATTAGTTTGTTAAATAATGCAATATCTATATGAATAGTTTTAAAGAAGTATATGTTCATTCAAAATTCAGTTATATAGTTTAAGTATGCATCAATTATGCAAGTTTACCGATATTTAATTAATCTAGGAACCCATCATATACTTTAGGAATAAAAGGAAACATTGGTTACAAATTTAAATGAAATGAAGGATGTATTACAAATACTTCATATGAAATAGTTACGGGTTTGTGGAATATTAATAACTTATTGTGCATATTCTTCCTAGAATCAAAATATACAGAATTATTACAAATTGTTTTAGAGTAAATTAACCAATCATTACGTTGGCACCACTTACAAAATTACGTTAGATTATAACCCACCCAACTTTTGCTCCTTATTTCCAAATATCTAACATTTTAAGTGGTAGGCCTATATGAAAGATTTATTTTATTCCAGTTTTTCTGCACAAAACATGCTAAAATCCCATTTAATTATTCTATTTCAGAGAATAGTTCAACAAAATGTTCAAAAATTCTGTGGTTTTAGAGATTTTTATATACATGGCGAAACCAACTCGTAAAAAAATAGTGATAAAAATATGTTTTTTTTTTTCATGCTGAGTGGTAGTTTTTTGTTTTATCACCATCTCATTCTTTCGCTGTTCTCTACAAAAAGACCTTATTCCTGCCATGGAATTGTTATTGGTTAGATTGTTCAGTATATACAGAGTGTTCATAAAATCCCTTTAACCAATTTTATTATTTTTGTTATTGAAAATAAGTTAATAAAACTTGCTACAAATCTTGTGTTGCATAACAGGACACATTTTTTGACATATCTGAACCTTTAGGGTTTTGGGTTAAAAATAATAAAGTTCAATAAATCAAGCAGTGATAAATAAAAAAAAAATATATATGTAGGATAGTGTTCTACAGAGTTTTAAATTTCCATTAGAAAAATTTTGGTTTAGTCAGACAGAAAAAGTGGCAGTTTTGCAATGGGAAAAACTAATATTATATTAGGCATAGCTACTTAATTATTAATATTACTGTTTCCAGTCAAGCAGATGTGTGAAACTACTGGTATATTATTTTATTTGACCAATCCATATATAAATAAACTAGCTGAATATCCGTGTTTCGCTACAGAGAATTTGATTGTTGCATCACCATGATTCATAATTATTGTCATTTTTTCTCTCATTCTCTTTCATTTATTATTTCTCGACAGTGAACTATAACATGTGCATTCAATTAGTTTGGTATTTATTGTTCACTGGCTGCCCACCAATCGTCTTCGTCAAGGTATGCGTGCTAAATAAATAAAAAAATAAAAAATTCAGAGTGAAGACCGTCTTCTTTTTCAACCGCTAAATCTACAGACTGGTAAATCACAGTCTTAGCTGGATGTTTGCAGATCAGCCAGATACGTCTTTAATATGCGTATGCATAGATCAGGATAGTTTTGATCAGCTTACGCCTAAAATATTTTCTTAAAATTAATAAGTGCCAAATTTCAGCTCTCTAAGTTTAAGGAAAGAATACTAATTAATATTTATTGTTTTTAGGGTTTGTTATTACATTTTCAACCATTGGCAGCACGTAACAAAATGTAAAACTGGTTTATTTTTTATATGTATCTTGTAAAAATTATTTACAAAATGTCAGCTCTCTAGCAAGGAATGTTTACAAATTTATATTTAATGTTTTTAGGGGTTGTTATCACATTTTTATCCCTTAGCAGCACGAAACGAAATGTACAACTCATTTACTTTTCATATGTGTTTTGTAAGAAATAAATGTACAAAACTTCAGCTTTAAGGAAAGAAAACAGAAAACATATATTGTTTTAGGGGATGTTTCAACCCTTAAAGGCCAAATATTTTAAAATCCTATATTAGTGCGCCTCTAGCGCATTTAAGCAATACGTGTACCAAATATTTCACGTCCACCCCTTAGCAGAACGTGATAAAATGTAAAATTGGTTTATTTTTTTATATGTATATTGTAAGAAATAAATATACAAAATTTTAACTTTCTAGCTTTAAGGAAAGTATAACAAACAATGTTTATTGTTTTAGGGGTTGTTTTAATCCTTTCTTAGTTCGCCTCTAGCCCCTATTGAGCAATACGTGTACCAAAGTTCTTAGGTGGTATTCAATGATTATTTATAATTTTAGGGGTTGTTACTAAATTTTCACCCCTTAGCAAAACGTGACAAAATGTAAAACTGGTTTACTTTTTTATGTATCGTATAAGAAATAAATGTACAAAATTTTAGTTTTCTATATTAAAGAAAATTGTAACACACAATACTTATTTTTTATGGGTTGTTTCAACCCTTAAAGGCCAAAAATCCTTACTTATTGTGCCTTTAGCTTATGAAAAATAAGTGTAACAAATTTCACGTTCCTAAGAATAGGGTTTTTGAGATATATAATAAACAATATTTATTGTTTTAGGGGATGTTTCAACCCTTACAGGCCAAATATCTAAAAATCCTTTATTAGTGCGCCTCTTGCCTATATGACAAATACGTGTACCAAATTTCACGTTCCTAGGAGGTAAGGTTTTTGAGATAAATAACAAACAATATTTATTGTTTTAGGGGTTGTTTCAACCCTTACAGGCCAAATATTTTAAAATTCTTTCTTAATGCGCCTCTAGTGCCTTAAGAAAGAATATATGTGTACCAAATTTCAAGTTCCTAGGGGGTATGGTTTTTGAGAAACTGTTATCAGTCGCAATCAATGAGTGGTATTTGGCTTTTATAAGTATAGATTACATATCAAACGAACGTGTCTTTTTTACAACATAATTATATTATTGGAGATGAAGTCGTAGTACGCTTAAGTGTTGAGGTTTCTTCTTATTTCGTTTATATTGACAAATCACACTTGGGTATTTATGACTAAACAGTAGCCGACTTAGACCCTAGTTCCAACCTTTAGTTTGTTATACTGGGGTAATAAACGTGACAGCAATTCTACACGGTTTGTTCAATACTCGTAGATACTTTTGTAAAGTAAAAGTTGAAGGTAAGTCAAAAGATTATACATTTAAAATAAGACATTTAATTCTACAAATACTGGATGATATCTAGTAGCAATAAATAGGTTTTAGGCAACACTCAAAATGCTTTGGGACTAAACAGACTAGCATTCAATATATTGCTGGCAATATTTAACAATTTCTTCAATGGCATAAAATTCCAAGTAATAATAATAATTTTATATTTAAATTATACCTATATATCAATAAACAATATATCTACAAAGAATAATATATCAGTACAGTGTCAAATCACAGAAGAATGTCAGTGATAGGCCACATTTCTTAAATACATAAAAAATCATCATAAATACACTTATAAATTGGCTGACTACAAACACCATACACAACACCAGGAAGATGAATTTCATTAAGGATGTCTCATCCTACTAATATTATAAATGTAAAAGTTTGTATGTTTGTCTGTTTGGATGTTTGACTGTCAATCACGCAAAAAGTACTGGATGGATTTGATTGAAATTTGGCGCACATTAGATCATGACCTGGGACATAGGCTATAAATCATTTTTATTTAAGGGTTGAAACAATCACTAAAACAATAAATATTTATTATTATACATCCATTAAGACTAGAGAGCTGGAAATTTGTACATTTATTTCATACAAGATATATATAAAAAATGAACCATATTTGTATTTTGTAGCATGTTGATAAGGGGTGAAAATGTGATAACAACCCCTAAAACAATACAAATTAATTATTATACATAAAACTAGAGAGCTGAAAATTGACAAATTTATTTCTTACAAGATATGTATAAAATGTGAACCATAATTGCATTTTATACTGTGCTGCTAAGGGGTGAAATTTTCATTACAACCCATAAATTAAAATATTAATTAAATATATTAATCAAATTAAATATAATCTTCTCTTCAAGCTAGAGAGCTGGAAATTAGTAGGCCTACATTCATTTCTTACAAGATATACATTGTGTAGACAAAGTCTGGGACCGGTTTAATATTTCGTTTATAACGAAAATTTAAAGAGAGATGATGTGATAGAGGAACCTACTCTATGTAAAAATACTATTTTACTAAGATTTCAAAAAATGTACTCTCCATCTTGAATCCGCCAAACTTGGTTTTTTTAAATGGAAAGGTGGTCATGTGATACATCATTTCGATTGTAAATTGTATATGTCCCTGGGGGCTCTCCTCCCCCCCCCCCATTCAAATTTTGGCTTAAAATTGGGTGAAATAAGTGAGTGACGGATCTTGAAAAAACACGTTACTCTATCGGCCTCGATTATACTGCAATGATTTGGAAATTTTTCATGATTTTTTCACAAAAATCATCAATATCTCGAAAACGGTGCGTCCAAGAGCATTTTTGACAATTCTGGGCCCCTCTTTAGGAAACACCATTTTTGTCAGTTACGGGCCGTTTTTGTCAACGGTTAGTTGTATATGCCCATGGGGGCTCTTATAAGTGTATGTTAAAAGCTACATTATAAAACGTAATTATTTAAAATATCAATTATTATGCTGGTTAAAAAGAGAATAGTTCATTTTAAATAGACTTCATTATTAACAATTATTATAGGCCCAATATGACTTGTTCTAACAAACCTAATCTAAAAATTAGCGTAAAAATTAATTCTAATTTAAATCAGCTGTTATCAATCAATCAATTTATTTCCTTAAATAAACAAATTAAACATATATATGTATTATAAAGGAACAAAAAATGCTCACATGTGCCTAAGCCTGTGAGTGGGCACGAGTCCCTCAATATGCACACAATGAGGATAAAAGTAAACAAAATAAAAGGATTGCATTACATTATCATGTCGAGCTGAGTCAATCTGCTAACAAAATATTCATTTATTGAAAATTTTCAAGATATTGACTAGCACATTTATCACATATATTTATCAGAATATTTTTATAATCCAATTTTTAAACTGATATCTTGAAAATTGTTGATTCTGAAGCAATAAATTAAGTAATAATAATTGATCTCGGGAGTGTAAGCGCTCTCTCTTTCAAAATACGCCTAAAGAGTCTTTAAAACATATTTTTCAAAGGCAGATTCGGAATCTGCGATCCTTAAACCCCCTGTATAAATACTTTGATAAGTTTTCATGAGTTCAAACAATTTTTATAAATTATGGAAAATGATGCACTTTATGCATGCCCAAAATGCACTTTTTGTCTGCCGACAAGGTATTATGTAAACTTTTTTCCTGAAACTTCTCCGAATACAATACCGAAACTGCATCGCGATCGGTGCTGTAGAAAAATATTTAGTTACTCTGGATGATTTTAGTCTAATTTCCCAGGTTTATCTAGAGACTCAAAACTATTTGACCGAGTTCACTAAAACTTTCACAGTTTAACCATTGGTCTATCATTATTTGGATTGTTTAGACATTACAGTTACCTTAGTCTAAAGGGTTGAAATGGGGTTATTATTCCTACAAAATAAATATAAATTAAACTATTATCTTACAAGATAAAATTCAAAAATTATGCAATATTATTATATTCTCAAAAACTACTCAACTAATTTACCCTTTACACATATTAGTACCATGATTGTTTATAGAACAACCAAAAAGTTTAAAATGAAGTAGCTACCCATAAAAATAAATTGTACTAACTTCCTAAAAACTTAAAATCTAAATTTGTGTAATATTCTTAAGTGGCGTAAAAACGTTTTAAAATTCGATTACTTTAGTCAAAGTCATGAAATGAAATTTAAAATTTAAATTAAATAAAACTATAGCGAATTATTGTCGGGTCCACTAGTTTGAATATAAAAACATTAACTATTTTTAGTCATATGGACTATTATTCTAAATATATTGAACTTGTCTCTTTACCTGATATTACAAGTAATCTGTAATAAAAAAGTTTTAATAAATTTTTGCAAGGCATGGCATTTCTTAAACATTATTTACTGATGGTGGATCTCAATCTACTGCTAATTTATTTAAACAAAATGTAACTGATAATGAATAAAAACATATAATAATAAGCCCAAAACATTCACATCAAATGGCTCAGCATTAGCAGCTGTTAAAATAGCTAAAGGGATACTTTAAAAATGTGATTATGATAAGACAGATCCATATTTATATTTATTGTGTTATAGAAATACTGCAAAACCTTCATTTGCCTTCACCAGCAAAGTTATTGTTTTCTCGAAATCTAAAAACCTTTTTACCACATAATAGTAGTTATCTTAAGTCAAAATTAGTCAAACCAAAATTATTAGCACTAAGAAAAAGAAGCAAAAAAGCTATACAAAAGTATTATAATAACACAGCCAAGCCTTTACAAAATATAAATGTCAATGACAATAATGTTACTGTACTTTTAAAAAAAAACGTTTAGAACTTTCTTGAATTCCTGGGAAAGTAAAGAAACGATTTATGTCATAAAAGATGAAAATGGTAAAAATATGAATTTTTTTTAAAATTAATTATATATTTTCCAACTGGAAATATTCTCAATAAAAATACTTTTTCTAATGGGAAAATTAATACTGTTAGTAACAGAAGTTTTAGTAACAGAAGTTTTGAAGAAAAATATATATTTTTTTAAATAATGTAATTAAACAAATGGATGGTTACATTACTAAAAATGACGACAAGTTAACAATCCTAAACAAACTATATGCAGATCAAATACTTTCATTTTAATTGAATTTGTATTTTAGTAAACAGTATTGCTTGTTTTACACTTTAATTTCTTTAACAATAATTTACTTGACTATTAGAAATGTTATTTACCTTTCTGTAAAGTTTATTTTGTAAAAGTGTCATATCATAAACTAACATTATTAGTCCATCATGTAAAGATTAAGAACATTTATTTTATCAGAGAGGAAAGATGTTGATGTAATGTTGTAAATTATAAACTACATTAACATAGATAAACCTCATGAAAATAGTATGTACTTGATCATAGACAACATACATGGATCTGTAGTATATCCACTACAATCAAGATGGCTACTTTGTGCAAGACCTGTAGTTAACTACATTAATTATTATGAATCATTATTTATAATAAATAACCTTTTCAAAGTAATATAAGAGTTTTCATTATAAATCATAATCAAGGTTTATAATGGCCCTTGAATTATTTTAATAATTATTGGCTAAACAAAGTTAAACCCTCTTTTACGTCTAAAATTATTTCATTTCAAGCAACATTTTGTATTACTTTGGTGAAATAAGAACTTCACAAATAGGCGATGATAACCACCCAGGGTTTTCGCCTACACAATCTAAAAAATAAATAAAAAACCTTCACAAATTTGAATTTAAGTTCTTGAATTATAGTTCTCAAAAGTTTCAAATTTTAAAATCATAACTGTTTAGTGAGTCAAATTAATAATGTTTCAAACATTTGTTCAGCAAATAAAATAAAACAAGGAATACAGAGACCTTATTTTTAACACAACGGAACAGATCACTGCAAATCGGGTTTAGAAATTTTCCAAAATAACTGCCTTTGTTTGTTTCCTTTTGTTCTGTAGGTCACTTTTAGGTTTACTTCTGGGAAGTTTAGCAGGTAAAGGGTGTCATTGTATCTCATCCGTCCGATTTGTTTGCCATAATAGATTTATTACACTCCTAAAGTACCTGCACTATGTCTATTTGTTAATATCTTGAATATTACTAGACTAGAAACTTTTCTTTTATTAACATGTCAACTCATGAAAAATATATTGCATTATCAAAAAGCCGACGGAGTTAACAACATTTTTGCCTCTTGCTACAAAGAAATTGTTAAAAAATGTTTTCCACCTTTACGTTTGATATTTATCGACTAAAAATAATGTAAACTAGAAATTTTAAACTGTTTCAAGAAACTTCAAGGCTTTTTATATCAATATGAGTTAATTGCTTTTATCCGTGTTTGATAAAAGTATATTTGGACTGTTAAAGTTTCTTTTGTTCAAATTAAAGATTATTATATTTAATACTTTAAACTAATGTTAAAAGAAGTTTGTAATATTTTTGAAAGAATACCATCACAACCAGCACAGTTGTGTTACGGTAGTTTAGGAGCTAAGCACGTTAGGAGACCGCATTAACATAGGAGGTGAATTATTATTTGTGGTTTACTGTGAAACTAAAGCTTTTAGCAAGGTTTTGTTCAAACAGAAGCCTATAACTATATCTATTAAAGGAATTGAATGAAGACAATATATTGTATATTGACGAAATCTGGGCTGTCTTAAGTATGAATTTGTGTTTCGTTTACAGAAAATGGTCATCTCGTCCATTCATGTAGCTGGTTTATTTTGGAAAATGTTCAATGTTATGGAATTAAAACTTAGCATAGCAATTAAAAACCGTATTTTGAACTTTTTATACAGACTATCAAGTTGCTATCTCAAAAATTAGCCAAGTTAGAGCCATCAGACTTATCAACGTGCATTTCAATTTTAGGTTTACTGATTGCTCCAACTCATTTCAATCTGTTGCAATTATTATGTATATTTTCAGAATATCATCACCTGCAACGTTTTTACTAGTTAAACACGTCAGCATAAATATGTCCAGTAACTATAAACCATTTTTGGCATATACTCATTAAACGCGAGGCAGTGGAAGTATGTATCAGTTCTGTTGTTTGTATCCATTGTTTACTATCGTTAAATATTTCGTATAATTAATAGTTATAGAAACGAAAAGTAACAGCTGATGTCCTCGACACCAGCTGATATTTTTTGGTCCTAGAACCAAAAAGAGTTACTTTAGCACTTCAATACATGTATTGAGATTTTTGAAGCAGTATGACGAAAATATGTTTTTGTAGGTCGTGCTAGTCGTAGGTTTATATTTTTCAACACATACGATTTTTACATACCGTATCCATCTTCGTCATATCTTATAACTTAAAAATTGCCCTCTACTATTAAAAAAAAATCTCTGTAATATTTAATCGCCAATCCCGTAAAAGTATTAAAGTAACAATAATCTGTTTGCATATGCTTTGCTGTGAGTTGCCGCTAGGGTACGAAGCGAGCATGGGGCCCTATAGTCTTGAATACAAGTTGTAACTAATCTTAACATTGTCAGAACCAGTAATTAATTATAAAGGATATTAATTAAGTGTAGTAAGTTTTAAAAATATGTTTCATTCATAAGCAATGTGCTTCAATCTATATACATATAATCCAGATACCACTCAATGACTCACTCATCAAGCAATCTCAAAAACCACCGAACGGTTGGTATGAAATTTGGTATGTAGCTTCCTCAAGGGCCGTAGGTGATCACTAAGAAAGATTTTTAAAAAATTCGAAATTTTAGCGGAGGGGGGGTTAAGGAGGTCAAAGTTACTAGAATTCCCCATAAGAAATACAAAGTATAATATATTTATTGATATATTTTTTTGGTTAATATACATTTAACTTTGATTTGTCTATCCGTGAAAAGCCAGATCTGGCCAGCTAGTAAATTATAGGAAAAAGAAACCTATTTGAAAAATTAAATGTACTGGTATCTCAGGTGGTGGAAATTCGAGTTTTGATTGTAAATTAACGAAATTCAACTTTTTTTCATGCAATTAATTGTAATTTACCAAATTCTTAATTCGTATCTTGACGCTAAGAGGAAAAGAATGGGAAAGGGCAAAGAGGAAACTTGGTGGAATTAATGATAAATAAATAAGTAAACATGTAAAATGCCTTAGAAGTAAACAATTTAACTATTAAACGGTAGAATAATTTACCAAATAACTAGAGATAAGTGATAATTCAATTTATAAGAAATGGAAGCAACGTTAAGTATTTTTTTTATAATTAAAAACAAATATTTTCCCGTGCAGGGGAAGCAAAGGGATATTAGCTCATACTGCCGTGAATGTGATCAACAAATTATTTGTTTGATTCGTTTTGTATACAAAAATCGTGTGTGTAGAAAAATATAAAACCATGACCAACATGACATACAAACATATTTTCGTCTTGCTGCTTTAAAAACAACGTATATGGTTGAACCACTCGAAAATCAATATGGATGTAACTCAAAAATTTTAAATACTCCCAAATAGCATTGTGTAGCATATCGTTTGAAAGCTTATTTAAATACAAATCCAAAAAGAATAATAATTAATATTTAACAAAAATAGTACGGCAAAATAGGACAACATCGGAAAACACGACTTTGTTGGTTTTTGGCCGCCATTTTTAGTCGGTTAAAGATATGGATGTACATATCCACATATTTCACCGTTGGTTTTCTATTGAAATTCTACATCGAAATAATGTATCACATGACCACCTTCCCATTTAAAAAATTAAAGTTGTATTCAAGGTGGCGGATAAATATTTTGAAATCTTAATAAAATAGAATTTTTACATAGAGTAGGTTCCTCAATCACAGCTACCTTCAAATTTCCCTTAAATACGAAATATTAAACCGTCTCCAGACTTTTCAGCACCCCTGTATGTGTATGAAATTAAAATGAATTTATTAAAGAAAATCTTACAAAAATATAATAATAATTATTCAAACAAATATAAAGAAAATATAAAAAAGAATATTTATATTGACTGAATACAACGGTTAAAAACGAAACTTTCCTAATAATAAGGGCTCTGTGCTACTGAACGGAAGGAAAATGACTGAACCATCACTTTCTAACTACAATAATAATAGCAAACAAATATTGAGTTTCCGACTAACAGCAAAAAACCTTCTAGACTTTGTCTAAATAATAACAAAAGAAGTCAACTCCCCGTATATGCGACTAAGAGTGGATGCCGTGCGAATACGAGCGATCGCAGCGCAGCCTACAAATACCAATTGTAAGTAGGAGTGCATAGTGTGTTTGTATCCCAGCATGTCAAACGAGGAGGATTTGAGAAAAGTAGTGAAATATGCTCTAAAGACCGAAAAACCGGTTTATACGCTGAAAATATTGGTTGGACGTAACGGGATCTCCCCATCTAGTTTTGCCTCCCCGTTACGTGTTGTGCGTACTTGTAAATCTCCCCGTGTGATACGTCCTACAAACACACACACACACACTCACACAAATATATATATATATATATTATATAGAAAAATACAGAAATTAGCTGACCAGCTTTCAGAAATATATTTAAAACTATATATTTTTAGTACATTTAAAATACAAAAAAATTTCACTGCAGCTTTACAATTACTTTCCAAAAACACAAATTAAATACATACGATTTGGTCCGCGAAATCGTAAAAAGCGCTCGGCAGTAGGATGACTAATGCTCGACGCCGCCATCTTGGTGGAGATTGTCTCTAAAAGGTCTGCTTCAACGATCGTCACCCATAGCCTATCTAGGTTTTATACTATGTAATCATTGAGCTTCGCACACAAAAGACGGAGGCGACCCATCTGGCGAAGTCAGTACAATTACTCTCATATTTTCACAGAAATGACGATTGATCAGTGACCTATGCATAACTAGTGTAAGACAGAGAGCGAAATACACGTGACCATCCACAATGATTAGAACTGCTGTAATTTAAATATTAATATTTCAAACAAATGTTGTTATTACCAACTAAAACAAACAATATAATTTGTAACACCAGATGTTTACATAATATGGATCTAATATATTTCATGGTAACATTTTCCTACTTTTGCAATTCTAAATAACCACCTCCTATGCTACTCTTGGGAAGGTATAAAGTTTCAACTGGGATAAAGTATGTGGCAGTTATCTGGTACCGTTTATTTACAGTTCTACTTTGTAGAGTTTTTTTAAAAGGTATTTTTGTGTGGGTGATGCCTTGATGTTGTTCTAGATCTCGTCTTATTTATACTGTTTGTACATTGTAAAGTTATAGGCCTACTACTCGTGTCATGCTTACGCCTCATACCTATGTGAGTGCTAAAGCATAAAATTTATATTTTGTTTAATGACTTTTGAGTAAATTTTTCAATAAAATAAATAATTAAATAAAATTTAAAACATTAATTTAGTAATATGTGTGCAACAAAGTTTACGCGAATTAATAAATGTTCACGGATATGAAGATGATATTAGATTAGAGGTCGAAACTAGTAATCTCATAACTATAGGCTAAGGAACCGAAAATACTGTAAAAGGTTGAAAGAAAAGGTTTATTCTCATACTATAGCAACAGATGATGAATTAATGAGGCTGGTTGAAGAAGAACTGCTGTTGATATCTTGGTAATGTTTCAAAAACGCTTATGACTCATTTTTGTTTCGTTGCTATCAGTGCATTACTGATGAATACCAGTTCGAAAAAAGGTTAATGAAACAAATCGTGTTCTTTATTTTTTACTTTCTCCACCATATACGTAGTATATGGAGAAAGTATTGTTTTCGTCCAAATTTTCGAATTTGAATTTTTAGTGGAATTATCTGTTTTTGTGCTACCTGAACCTAAAAAAAAACGTTTAGTGGAATTATCTGTGTTGGTGCTCCCTGAACCCAAAAGTATTTTTAGTGGAATTATTTATACATATACATGTAGGGATTATTCTTTTGAACCAAATTGTAAGAAAATGTAAAACCAAAACAAAAAGAATAAAACCATATTCTATTCTATTCTATTCTATTTGTTTTGGTGCTCCCTGAACCCAAAAAAGTGGTTTTATGGTGATGTCTGTCCGCGTGTCTGTTAGGATGTGTACAGAGCTGGAGACTATGCCAAAGGTCCGATTTTGATGAAATTTGGTATGTAGGTGTAGATCTGG
>JAGFPH010010416.1:16045-35659 GCA_018207615.1 Philaenus spumarius | reverse complement strand
ATGCGACCGCTAGAGTGCGAACACATATATATATATATATATATATATACATATATATATATATATATATATATATGAATTTTAATGACACCCCAAAACGTGTTCTGGGGACCATGATCGGTGCTCATTTGCTACTCCCGACCTTGGGTCTCACCATAAGGGCCACTGCAATAGCTCATTTTTCCTATGGAAATTCGCTAATAAAATAAGTGCTAGATCTAGCAATGGGTGCCAAACAAATATGTAAGTGTTATTCAAGCTCTGCCCAGGTGCATGACGGAGTATTTCCATTGCTTCAGTGACTAAGCATTCTAGGATACTGTTTTGAGATAAGAAAAGAACATAAACTAATTCGTTGCTACATCCCCAATTGAATTAAACGCCAATAATTTGTGAATAATTTTTTTCGATACCCAGCCGCTCCAACATCTCGATAGGCATCTTTAGGCTACGCTCAAAAATGCAGATGGCAATGTATTGAAGCTCGTTTATGTTGATGTCAATAATCCTATTGTTGTATTGAAGCTCGTTTATGTTGATGTCAATAATCCTATTGTTCACTTACTCTAAAACTGCTAGTAGTTTTTATGTGGCTTAAAATGAAGTGCTGCCTCAAGGTATGCCACACCGTAGGTTGTTACACCTGCAGTTCTAAACTAGTCCGTGTTGTTATGTTTGAGGATGTCCAACAAAAAATGCAGTCTCCGTAAAGTGAATTGTTTCTATATTGTTAATATAAAACTAGTTTTCTTGTTTTGAGAACACCACTTTTTAATGTGGTTTAATGTGGTATCTCTTTAAATACACACAAAAGTAATTAAACAACAATACAATTAACATAATTGTTTATTGGTTAATTACAGATTATTATATTATTAAAAAATGTAATTTACTAAAAAAGATTTGTTTCATAACTCATTTAGTCATGGCAACAACTCAGACTAAATCAGAGCAAGTCGCCTACACATCATTAACTAATAACATATAAATAATTCATCAATAAAATTAACCTAATATGAATGTACGGTACAGACAAAATTTGAGACAAGAACTTTTATTCTTTGCAGGCACTAGATTGTTTAACATTATTTATACTCTTAAAAGAGCTGTTTAATTTTGCACAAATAAAACAAAATTCTGTACTTAAATTGTCGAGATATTAATTTCTCTTTTGTCATTGTAGTATTTTTTCTTTTTTATACAATGACATATAAATATATTTACTATCCTATAAAATATATTATTATATAATTAGGTATGTTATTATTATTATATATGTATAATATCCTATATTTTAACGTGTTCGCTACGGAGCGTCGCATATATGCATTGCACTGTTTTCGCCACAAACTATCGTGATACTGGACTGGAATACACACACACTAAGACAAACCGTTGTGACAGACCACGAGTATGATTTTGTTCAAATGAGTTAATATACTTTTTAATAGCCTAAAAGGTATGTAAAAGGTAACGTATTTGGGGTTTCTTTTTTCAGCGTTTTTGAAGCTGTCGCGTATATACAACGTTCAGTCTATGTCAAGAAACATAGTAAGTTTTTTTGCTAGACTCTGAAACAAAGTGTTTTGACCAAAGTTGTACAACCAATAAAAATTAACACTAAAATACAAAGGCTGAAAATCAGAATTCCCAGGAATCGTTACGTGAGAAAGGGGGGAGAAAGTTTCCTGAGAACTTCCAAGTCTTTATATTCCCACAAAACAAAAAGGCGGGAAAACAACCAAGAATTGTGGCTTGAGAAAGGGGGTAATTTTTATGAGAACTTAATGTCTTCATGTTCAAAATCGTTAAAGTTACAGACCAAGCACCGCATATGAGCGGCAGACCTTCTTACATACTGATACCAATAAATCAGATCTTTAAAATATACTAGTACTTCAAAATTAGCAGTTAAATAACAAAATAACACTGCCACAAATATGCGACGTCAGTCTATTTTAATTGAACCTGGCTTAGCACATTTGCGGCAGTAGTCTGTGGATAAGAAACCGGCCGTCTCATATATTCGACGCTATTCTAAGGGTATGGAAAAACTTTAGTACGGCGGTAGCGAACGTGTTAATATTGTGTAAATAATCTTTTGTTCAATTTTACAGAGGACGGAAGTGGAGAAGTGTCATTGCTCAAAGGAGACACTGTGATAGTTGTAGGTGCTTCGCCTCGTCGTGGCCATCTATTGGTGGAACATAGCAACCACAGCTTACATGTTCCGTTTCAATTCCTTGAACTGAAACCGGGATCTGTTAGTATATAACTGAATCGTGCCGTACTGTTAGATTTTCCAAAGACTTATGTATTTTGGAATTATGTACAATATCTTTATAATTTTTAAGTGAAATTTGTTTAAGTCAAAATTTTATATTTGTGAACGTGCTATTTTGCTCTAAATGCAATGTAATTTAGTTTTAGTTTTACCACTAATACTAGAATTAAGTATTTCTGTACAGTTAAATTCTATAAAGAATATTGTATTTGAATTTGGAAATGCTACAAAGAGTCCTGCGTAGTACATTGTTTTAGGCCTAACATTTAGTTAAATATGACCACTAAATAAATTTATCTTGCTATTTTCTTATTTTCCCAATTGAATGTCATTAAGTTCTCATTTGCATCTTGAATTCTAATTATTAAACACAAATTTATGTTGAATTGAATTTGTGTTGTATATTTTAATATTATTTATTCACTTAATTTATATTCCATTTATTTATAACAATTATTTACATATCATCTCCATTACAATAGAAAAATATAACTCTTAACCTTAACTTGTATTTTTTAAATTTCGTCTGATGTTTTCCATTCGAAACCCTTTTTAGCATTTTGCAAGAACCTGTTAAAACCAGTGCTTGAAATTTGGGTCACAGAACCTATACATTACTATATAACTAACAGGACTATGTGTTTGCGGAACAGCCCAAACCATCTATGTGTGAATTTTATAAAAAGTGTTATTAAATTCACGTTTTTCATACAATATTAGAATATAACATCACAGAACTATCAAAAGATTTTGCTTAAATGAAAGCGTCTGCATGGTAAACTCAATTTAAATTCTGTAAAAACTAATTTACAGTAACAAGACATGATTTTAAAAAAACAAATCCATTCTGGATTATTAATATCCGAGAAATATAAAACTGAAAGTTGGAAAGCTATAAAAGAAAACTTTATATCTATATTGTTATTAAATAATAGTTATTTATTAATTTTAATTATATAGTATTTTAGATTTTATAGAAATGATGAATTCTTAGAGTGCCAATTTAGATTAGATTTAAAAGAAATCATCAAAACACTTAAAACTACTTTATATTATACTATTGTAATTAAACATACATTTTATTTACTTGTATTAATGTAAGAATCAGCTTTGTAAATATTTCTTTTTTATGAATAATAACTAAAGAAAATTCAATAGTCTAATATTAGTTTTAAAATTTGTATTATATAGTTTACGTAAAGACAAAATTGTATCAAGTTATATGTAATTAATACAAACATAATGTGAAAGTGTCATAAACTGTCATAGATTTATATATATTACACGAAGGAAAAAACTGTTTTATTTTCAATTCTATGAACAGAATATTCACGGACGATTCTTGTGAAAACCGTATTCGAGTGCATATTATTAGTTGTCAATACGACTAAGATTCAACAACACTGAAAATATTCCTTAATAACTCGGTGAAGTGTCAAGATTTAGTGTACTCATTTTAAGTACAAATCTGTTACTTGGCCTATGTTCACATTCCACTATACTAGTCACATTCTACGACACCGCAGGGTTTACCATGATGAGATACCGGAAATCGCTTGTTCGGAAAGCCCGATGGTCTGGCAAATTTCAGCAATGAGAATTTACATATGCTTGGAACTGCCATTTTCTGCCAACCTACTTTTTCGTAGAATTAAGTCGTAAAATAATGTATTATATTTTTCTGAATCACAACAGTTCTGTAGATTAAATTCTTGCGTAATTATTTGCTATACCGTACATAACTGTTGTTTTTCTTTACAGTAATATTGTATTAATTTTCTACTTTCTCTTTCCAATCTGTTATTTAAAATTGCGCTGCTTTTCAATACAGTGATATAATTGACTATATTCATAAATCTGTCTTCTTCAAAGAAAATTTATTGTAAATTACAAAAATAGTTTGTTATTTACAAATGCAATCATTTGTTGATCTTGCTCAAAAATATTTTTAAAAAACCTATGTAAATAATGTCTATATTTAATTTTTTAATGCATAAATTTATGTTTAAAAATATAATTCTAGCAGAGTGAAATTTAGTAGGTACTCAAAGTTAAGCAATTTAGTGTAAAGTGCAATTACTGGTTACCATGTATTTTCACATAATGCCAACAAACTGTTTTTTTTTTTTCTATATAAATGTTTTTGAAAAATATAAAATAAATAACATGAGAAACAAAAGTTCTTGGAAGATTTGTCACAGTTAATTTTCAGTCATTTTAAGCTATGACTGAATAAATTGTAATTTCTCAAGAATATATTTAAATTATAATATAATTCATTTTTATTAAGAAATTCGTGTAATATTATACCTTTTATTTTGCACATGCAAGTTACTAGCGTGCTTTGAATATTGTTTTTAAAGAAATTTGGCAACATTGCAGGAGTAATTTATGTAGCATCTAATGTGATATGTCATTAGTTCAGTTCAAACCTAACTAAAATAGCTAAATAAACATTTACTACCGGTATCCTGAACCTCATTGTGCACTTTGATCTTTTTCACTTGTAATTTCTATAACATTTTTCAACAACAAATTTGGTTTATGTTTTTAGACTAAGATTGTGTAAAGATTGTGAAAAAAATACAAATTCCATGGTGACTAGTAAAAGCATATTGTTAAATTTAACATTTTATTAATTTTAAAATATCTTATTAATTTAATAAATTTATCAAAATCTATGTAAGGTAAGGTTATATTATTTTAGAGCCAGTGTTGTTTTCCTGTAATTATATCTGTAAGAAAGAAATCTCAGGTGACAATTTATTGCCATTTATAAGTTTTATTTTATGTATAGTTGTAGTTGTACAAGTTAATCTAATAATAAGAATGTATTATAATAAAACTTAGATTAAGTTTAGGCTAAATAAGATTTGTAATGAACAGTTTTAAAGATTTTATTAATTTAATGTGAATCAATGCTTTTGTCTTATTAGTAAGTATTTTTATTTTATAAAATTTGTCCCAAGACGGTCATAAAACATGAAATAATGTACAAAATCTTCATCACAGTAATTATTTATTACGTCTTATTTTACGCAAATCAAATACAGTACATCTATGAACAATTTCACTTTATTCAACTGCAAGATTTCCTGCAAGTTTCTAAAACTATCATGCAACATAATTATTTTCTTTGTGGGTGTGACGATATTTTTTGTAATTAAAAGAGGCAGTACTCTATTTGTCTGTATGGATCTATTTTGTCTTGCGCTACCCACAAGAATTGTTTATTTTTGTTTAACACTTTGTTTTCTAAACAAAATAATTACTGATAAGACGTTACTACCCTGAACTGATTCCATTTACTGTAGTATGTTTTAATGAGTTGCAACTAATGTTGAAAGCATAAATGTCTATTCATATAAGGTCGAATCAGAATAACCCTTATTCCATTAAATTATTGTCATGTTCCATACCAAACTATTTAAACTAAAGATATTAAGTTTTTGGTTTAAAAGAAACTTATTTCTAGAGTTCAATTTTTATGTTCTTAGAGGGCTTTTAGAGTTAAAAGCGCAATTCTGTTTTTAGAATGTTAAAATTTTTATAACGAGGTGATTATACTGTTTTAGACATAGTAATCAGGGGCGGCTCGAGACCAAATTCATACCCGTGCAAAACATCTTTTTGGTGCCACATATTTTGTCGCCCATGTTTATTTCCCAATCCAAGACGTCCACATTCTGACCTGAGCCTCATCGAAATACACATTCCGTATTTCTAAGACATTCATTTGTCTGTGCCGATTCTGTTCATTGTTAGTAGTTGATTACTTTTTAACACATTGTTTGAATATTCGTACATGATTAAAAAAATATATTTTTATTTCATTATTGCTGAATTGTTTACACTCACAGAAATTAAAGTTTTGTTGATTTCATTTCATTGCAAAGAAAAATCACAAGTTGGATAGTATTATAATAGTAAGTTATAGTTGTTATAAAAAAAATAAAACTTGGATCTGCAATATTTAAAATTAAATTAAATAGCTAAACTAAAGTATAAATACAAATATTTCAGTAATCTAGAAAAATCATAACTTTTTTAAACTTTGTAACAAAGTTTTTATTGATGGTTTGAAATGGAATCAATGAAATTAAGTTTTGTAATAGATAAAACAAAAATGTTTATCAAAATGGGTCTATAATTATTTTAGTTTCAGAATGTCTATACTTAAAATATGTACATTACGAGTCACTACATATCCAATATCACGGGTATGGTGGACTGATGTAAGTAAATTATTATTTCTTGAGGAGAAGAAGGTAGTAACATCATGGAAGAAAAAAATACGAGTGTATGTGCAAATGCCAGCACAATGGCATTTACTGATATGGTAATATAGTAGTTTAGTAAGAACTATCCAAGTTAATAGAGTTAAAATTTCTTGTTTTATTCAAAATATTTATAGCCTGAGATAATTTTTTTTTTCTTTTGGAAAAACAATCACTCCTACAAGCACCATGTGCAGGGCCACCACCAATAGAACATTATCAATTTTTTTACAATAATTTGTTTTTTTCTAAATACCATGGTACGTCTAGCCATAAAGAAATAACTAGGCTGTTATACATAGGCCTATATTAAATTGAAGAGTAATAATATATTATTAACCAAATAAAGTAGCCTATATTTCATAGAATATTTTTTAAAGGAAATACAGTTCTAAAATCAGTAGAAAATAGTTAATCTCAGAAATGATTTCATAGGTTACTCTGTGTAATGTTTTACTTAATTACATATATTTTCTGTCAGTTTTTGTTTGTTTATAATTTTAATCTTAGTTAATCTATTTTAACTAATTAATTACCGTATTCAAATTGTATTTAAATTATTGTAAAGAAAGTATGAGTAGATGTGCTGATGTAGGTTGTGACTTGTTGTACAATTTTTCCATTAACTCATTGTATACACCAGTCTATAAACTTCCTCATATCATTTTAGACTTAATAATAGTAATGTTGAAGGCCTAATAAAATAAAGTAGGTCTATTTGTAGTATATATTGAGTTTAATTACATTCATTGGACAATTATACAAAATGAGAAGAGTTTTGGTACGCCATTGTTTACAATTTGTATGTCACTTGGAAAATAGAAAGGTTATTTCCTTGGTTTCATTATATTCTTATCATCACACTAGTATTCACTTAATAAGATGTAGCCTATCTCTGACCACAGCACCTGTAATGTGTGTTTCGTTATGCACACAAATTTTAAAACATCGGTTTGTTGTGATGTAAGATAATAACATCAAGCAGAAAGTTTTTTTCACAAAAAGAATAAGAAATATTTCAATGTTTATTACTTTTATTAAAAGTTCAAAATATAAGTATTAAATCCTATCATGATTTCCAATACTTTTGTTTTAACAATTTTATTATTAAAATATTTTAAAGCGTTACCGGTAATTTATTGTTTTATTATTTCTAGCAACTTATTATTTCATTTAAATGCTAATCAACTACCTATTCATTCAACAATTTAAGATTGTGTGTGTTTATAAGACAAAGATAGCAAACAAAAGTTAAGACAAAACTAGCAGCATGACACAATTTGTCAGCGAAGTAGTAGTACTGATTCAATGTATTACTTTCTCACTATACTACAGTATAGAGAAAGTATAGTGATCGCAAAAAAATCGATGTTGAGATTTTTGTGGAAATATCCGTTTTGGGACCCCCTGAGTTCAAAATAGTGGTTTTTACAAAATGTCTGCCTGTATGTATACAAAGATAGAAAACTATTCAATCGATTTCGAACAAATTTGCACTTCAAACAAGTCAATTAAGCCTGTATAGATGCACGAAAAAAGGTTTTGAAAAAATTTGAAAAACAACCCCCTTTTTGGCCAAAAAACTCCCAAAAAATCAGTTATTTTTGTATATAAAAAAACGGCTCTAACGATTTTGATAAAATTTGGCTTATTTGTAGTCCTTAATGTACCCTACCATATGCAAAAAAACGCATTTTTCTAAAAATTCTCCATTCAGCTAGTGATAATATTTATCAGTTACTCTCTACTTTAATACAATTATGAAGTCACAGTGAATCTGTTTAGTAATATAAATATATTTGTGAGAAAGTATGTGCCAGTTTCTGGTACCGTTTATTTTTAGCAGTATTATCTCTCCGCTGGCAGGGAACTTCAGATCACGGTTTTTAAAGCTCAGGCTACACCTTAAACACTGTATACTAGCATTTCATTTCTATTAAATTCTTTAATTTGAAGAATCCTTGTCATTATTGATTGAAGTTTTGTATAATAAAACTTTTTTTTTCTGCAGACATATTTGTCCCACATGAATCTTGCATTGAAATATTATTTAGCTACTACAGTACTTCCAAATAAACTTGATTTATAATCAAATTAATTTCTGCCAATATGGTTTCTTACAAAAAAATTACCTTAGTTAAATTAAACTTTTTGTAAATGCCCTTGGGCAGAGATGTAGGCAGCAACTTTTAATTTGGATGATTTCAGCGTTACCCACTCAAATGAGAGGTAAACTCCATCCGAGTTTATTTGCACTGTTTTTTTTTTATGACATTTTTCAAAACCGTTTTAAAATAGCCTATACCAGGAGAGGACCTATAATCTCCAAGCATAACTTCAATGTCAACTTTATAACTCGTAGATTAGTTATCAAAGACATAACTCGCATAGGTACAGAACAAATTTTTCTTTTTTTATATTGTGAGGAGATAAAAAACTATTATTTTAAAGGAATTGCTACTGAATATTTTAGGTGGACTTGAAATAAATAAAGTTGATTTATTTACACAAGAATTACATTTAGGATTATAAACGAACAATTCATGTGAAATATGTTTTCCAGTAAATAATGTTAGCCATAGTAAAGTTAATTATTAATACAAATTGTACTTTGTATACCAAAATGTAATTAATAAAACTGTTTGTCAAAGAAATGTCTATATTAAGGATTGCTGCTTTGTCACAATATAATTTTTATTGTAAAACTATTTTTGCAGTATTTGTAAATAAAATTTTAAAACATTTTTACAAAAAGTTTATTTAACCTTTTTTTGCTATTAGGATAGTTATAAAAGAATAGAACTTATTTAGTACTTGTATATTGCATTTCCGTTAACCTGTTGAAGAGTACAGCGTGACTAATAAGTCCCACACTAATACTGTGTCATATGACACCTGTTCCCTAACGCGTACAGTCGTCATATGATGTCTTTTACTATTCACATGAACAAACTAAATCAGATAATTGATGACATCTTATGGCAATAATATAAACTACAATGTATTTTGTGCGTCATTAAAAGTCAATACTGCCATAATAATGTGTATGGTGATTAACCTTTCATTTGGCGCTTTGTGATTCCACCCTTCATTCGACCTAATTGTGATTTCTCTACTTGTAAAATATAGCGCATTCTAACATAGTTTCTTCAGCTTCTTGTGTCAACTTTTTAAGTTTCTTGTTTATTTTCGATGTTATTCTATGACATGGCAACCGTACTCCTCAATAGGTTAAAATAAAACAATAAGACTTTTTAGTTTTTTGTGAAATAATTACTTGCACATAGAATCACAAAGCTCTGGTGCTCCTTTTCAATTCAACTGTGTTTTTCTCATTCACATTTTCTTCCTAAGTATTGTAACGAGTCAGTATAAAGTTTTATATTCTTACCTGTATGGGGTGAAGTGGGTCAAAGTTCTGAATGTACCAAGTTAATATTTAATGTAAATTAATGCAATTTGGCATGCCTTACCTTTGTTTTGTTGGCTATCAAGTGATGGAGTTCATTTTTAAAAATCCTCTAGAGTGCTTTTGGGAAAACTTTTTTTGTAACCAAGTCGTGTGGCTCCACTTACCTCATCGATCAGGGTAAGTGCAGCCAAGGCCTGAGTTTCCTAATAAAGCATGCCTAGAGCAGTAATACGGGAAGGGGATTATAGTCCATTTTTCACTGATTCAGGCAGTTTTTAAATCAGCGAGATATAATAATTTTTTTAAGAGTTATGAATTTTTTCGCGTTGGAGAACATGGCATCGCAAAAATCGGCGAAGTTTAAAAGAAACTAAATTTTATTAAAACTAATAAAATAACAACTTATTAATGTCCTTACATGATTGTTATTCTTCTCTGACCTCTTTTGCATGATTTGAATAACATTTTAGTTAGAAAATATCTGTTTAAATTTAACTTTAAAAAAATGTTTTTCTGTTAATCAAACCAATTTACACACTTGTACCATAGATCATGAATAATAAAATAGATCATGCATGCATACGGGGGCTGTGTGCCGAAAAAAAGGTTGTCAATAAAGTAGTGCATGATCGCGCCACGAGGTAGCGCTAGGGAGAAATCATTGGTGTTTCACACAGCTTCCGTCGTTTCCCCAATAGATAGCGCCACTATCGTCGAATTTCCAGTGGAACGAAGTATTGCATTGGATCGGAGTTCTATTAGGTAATCCAAATACAATGCTTGTACAGCCAGAATAATGATTGTGGTCCTTCCCTACTTAACTAAAATTCACTCTTAACATATTATTTCGTTAAAAAAGACACTTTCCAAATGCCTTATTAACCAACACAAATGTTTATTTTATTATTTACAGGTCTGCATAGTTTTTTTTTTTTTTTTTTACTGTAGGTTGAAGGAGAAAAATTATATTTCAAAAGCAAAATAAAAGGATTGAAATATTAATATAAGTAAGATATGTGCATTAAAATCCAAAAAAGTGCTATTTCGGTACTGGCTGCAGTTACCCCATGCTCTGTGTCTCCACTTGCCCCATGACAAAAATTGATGGGCTGAGGCCACCGCCATATTTTTTTAAATATTCATTATTGAGCAAAATGGCTCATACAGGAAGAATCTATACGTAAAAACTACCAGAAACACTTGTAACTTTTAGTTTAGGTCTTTGCAATCAGCGGTGAGAGTCGTGCAAACTAGGATCATCGGCCTGGCACCTATTCGGTTGCGAAATGTAAGGTTGTTTTTTTAATGATTGAAAAAAGTACGGTTTGTTCACTGAAAGTGATTATCAAAGTGAAATATGTTAGAAAACATCCTAAAAAAATATATGTTGCCACTTTTTTACTGAAATAATTATTTCCAAGGCTGTGGCAGCCACTGGCTTCACTTGCCCCACTTCACCCCATCTGTTTTAGCATACAGAAAAACCGTGATGTGTCACTTGATATGGACTAATTTTTCCTCATGCCAAATCTTCAATTTAAAAAAAATCTCTGGTATTAGTCTATAGGTGCACGTAAATTTCAAACTTAATATTTACTACAATTTTCTTTCAAGTCCCATATTTTAAGCAGTAAACAAATTTATTTGCCCTTTGATCTAAGAGTATAAAACAAAATGTTTCATAAATAACATTGAATTTTTTTTTTTTTTTTGATAGAGGAGAACTAAGTCTCCTCACCACTGCGACCCGTATAGATCTATTGTGGTATATTTCCCTTTCTAGTGATCACCCCAGATCCCTTTCAGGTCTCTTACGAAACCAATAAGGGTCCCGGGATCAACACCACGGACCTCTTCCGGGCTAACAAAAGCATTTCCAAGAGCCGTAAATCTTCTCCGTGCGAGAGCCTCGCACTCGCACAACAGGTGTTGAGCCGATTCAGTTCCGAGGGAGCAGAATCGACAAGAATCTTCCGAGACCAGCCCCATTTTTGAGGTGGTCATAAATCAACTTACCATTAGGAGTTGAGAGTCCCCTAATGAGGCCTCCACTATACCATGGCACCTGGATAAGAGCCATGTCTAAGGATTCACAGACAAATCTCCTGCCCAGCACAGCAGATGAGGCCTTGGCATGCTTAAGATTTACCTGCAACATCCGCAGGTTGTGGGTCATTGCTGATCCCTCCTCCCACCAGACCCTGAGGTCCTTGGGAGCTGGCTTTCCAACAAAGCCTTACTGCCAGATCCTCTTCCTCTCTGGACGATGTCCCCTCCTTTTATAGCTCCCCCTGCCTCCCCGCACAGCACGACCACGCTGAGAAACAGAGGGGCCCTCAGATGGGACTTCCTAAAAAAAAAAAAAAAAAGTGTAAGGCCAAGTTTTTCCAGGTACCTGTCCCACCCCCCCCCAGAGCATCACCCTCCTAAGACCCAGATGGCCTCAAGGAGGTGGAGGGCCCACTAAGCCCAGGCTCCAGGTTAGATGGACCAGGCCCCGGAGACACAGGAGCCACTTGGGCACAAGCCTCAGACAGTCCAGGGGGCACAGTAGCCCCAATTGCATCTTAGACACTAGCCTCCTGGACCCCCATGTCTTGCTTCTTTAGCCTGATGGGGATGCTTCCAAATTTGAAGCTGAGGCGAAAACCAAGTGATTCCTGACCACCCTCCAGTTATCTACATTGAGGCCATCATTTTAAGCCTTAACAAAGCCCAGAATCCTCTCATTGGAGTCTTCTGGGCAATGTGGGAAGTATGCCACAGCAATCCGCAGATTGGCTCCTTCCCAGGGTTTAAGAATGTCCCCAAGGGACATAACCCAGTTTGCAGTTCCTTCATAGGAACAGCTAAGGATGCAATAGCCAGCCTTAGCTACAAAACCATTGAATTTGGGGGTGATGGCAGATCTACCCATCCCCAGGACCAACTCCAGATCCCCCCTGCACGAAACACATTTGCTCCCCGGTCAAGAGAGACCCCGGTAAGTCCGAGGGAAGGATACCCACACGAACACCAAAGATGGCTTGACTATAGCCCATTGGTCTCGGAGCATTAAACTCCTGAGCAAGGGTGCTTTCCCCTTCTTTCATCTTTTTGTGGGATTGTTCGGGTGTTGTAGAACCATCCGACCGCTCCCTCTTCCTATCCAGGAGTATGCCACGGGCCTCTTCAGCACCATAGCCTCCTGGCAGAGTTTACGAAGGCGCTCTTTATCAGCGCCACACAGCTTTACAGGTCCTTTATGGCCCTGTGAGTTATCTGTCTACATCGGACTGGGGACTTCACCACTCCCACTACTGCCCTCCACATCCGATACCCCGCCAATACCAAAAGGTACTTCCCCATGTGCTGAGTCACTTGTCTCAGTCACCATTGGGATAGAAATCAGAGGCACATTAGCCTCCTATGCAACTTGAGTTGCGGTGGAACCAGGAAGTTCCTTGTCGACGGTCGCCAGCACGTTGAGACCTATATTGATTTATACCACATCCGTGGCCTGGGTAAAAGTAAGAGAAGTGTATGTGAGTGTGTGTAGGAATGTATATCCCGCTGCAATGATCCATGCCGCAGATCCCGACCCCAAAGCAACCCAATTCTCACCCCCGCTACCAACCCTGTGGCCTCGGAAGAGCCCCTATAGTTTCTTACCCTACATGGTCCTTACCCAGGCACCACCTGGCAATGCACGCAAACCAAGATTTTCGTCAGATGATAGGCAGCCAACCAAAGCTGGTGAAACAAGTCGGGCCTCTGTACTATCTGGCAGCCCGGTGTGCTACCCCGGTTTTATCAACTGTACCCTCGAGGAGGACAAGAGATGAGGCGGGCCACCCGGAGCCCCGGCATGGATCAGCGGAGCAGGCGTTGAGTAATAAAGTATGTTCTCCAACCAAGGAGTGTTTAAGTGTATGAGGTGGTAGTGTGCTCAGGATGCAAAGTACGTGGGGGGCGCAACCCTCCAACGACTACACCTACAGTCGCCCCTGCTGTACTAAACAAACTGAGTTTTAAGAACTCAGCCCCCAGCTCAAATCTGCTCATCGGCACTCAGCTCTGCATGCCACCACACATCGCCAAGTTACTGACCTAACAGCGGCACCTCTCGTAGGTTAAGAGCTGAAGTTGGAGTGAGAGAGGCTAAGAGAACCTACAAGGTTCTTATATTATGTAGGTGAGGCCATTACGCTTCATCACTCCCAAAGTGCCGCCATAACATTGAATAGAATTCATACTGTGCCAACAAAGGGAGTTATAATTTTTTCCACCATTAGCACTGAGGGTGCAGTTATCAAAAAAGTTTCAGTCAAAAGATTTTGGTAGTATTTAGAAGGTCTATTCAGCAATTTAGAACCTTTTCGATATTATTTAAAGAATTGATCGCATCAAAAATTGTTTCGTAACAAGTTTTAGATAGGCCTAATGTTTAGAAGGTTTGTAATAACTGTGTCTAGTAAGGGGATCGTTTTTTTTTTATTCCATAAACCACAATTTTATCTACTTTTTTATGAAATAGATGGTGTTTTAAAATACCTTCAAACAACTTTTTGGTAGCCTACTATTCTACGGAGGGATAATAACTCTAAATGGATGCAATATTTTTTATTATTAACAAATTATGTATTGATTTTTCAGTTTTCAAAACACCTCTCCATTTTTCAACCCCTTGGTCAAATTTCACTCTTAACAAATTTGATCTAGATATTCGTATAAACCCTATACGAACTTAGGCCTATATATAACTTGACCTACATATTTTATGTAATGGTCTGGAAGCGATTTGAGAAAAATTATCAATACGAAAATTATTTATAATATACAGAAATATTTATAAACTTTTAAGTTGACTGTGGTTTTTGGACCATGAAACGAAAACCTAGTTAAAAATTTTGCATAATCTCACTATGGTAATGACTGCAATATATATACTTTCTTCTAAATCTATGTAAAAGGTATAAAGCTGCTTCATATACCCACAAGTATTACCTTTTACATGTTCATTCTATTGTGCAGTTTACCTGTTCATTTCACCTGCCAATGTACCCTGGTAGAGGTGTTTCATCTTTTTCCCCATGCCCAATTATTTGAGCTGGAGCTGTTTAGTGCATTTAACAAATGTTCGACCAGCTGAAACTCCTAATGGTTGTGGTTTGCTCAAGAATAAAAATTGTAAAAAATAAGTATGTGTAGAATTACCATAAACAGTTTGATGCTTATATTTCATAAATATTTATTCGTCCTGGGCATAATTCAAGTTAGTATAAAGACTTTTGCAGAAGTTTTAACTCAAGCACAAGCAGAAATAAGTACATATAGGCTACATATTTAGTATTAAAAAAGTGTTATTTTTTATTCTAGGCCTATTATAGAAAGAATATAAACCTTCCACAGCAATAGTAGGAGTGCTTTATATTTACTAATAACAAGTGACAGATATATAGGTTAGTGTTATAGGACTGTATATAAACTCTTCTAAGAAAAAACATTTTTTACATGTTTAAAAATATATTTATTTTGTAAGACAAATAACAAAACCTTTATATTTATAAATTCAATAATTTACTCGGTACCAATTTTAATTAGGCCTAGGCTACTAATTATTTACATTCTTCAAAAATTTAATTTCGAGTTTATTTAGCCTACGGTACTCCAATCCTCCAATAACAATAAAATACACGCTACCTTAGTTTTTTCCACAACTATTCTAACCAAAGTAGACGTCTAATTGACCTATTTCAAAAAAAATTTCTAGCTCTAAAATCCACTGCCTTAAATAGGTCTACAAAATAATTAGACATAACTTTTTTTCTGAGATATCAAACGTTCAACTTCCTTCGTAATTCTTTTTGCAGAGGTAACACAATTATCAAATGTAGATCCCACAAAACCATCACCTCCAGCAATAAGTATGGGATCTGTTGAAATAGTAATGTAGCCAGGAGCACCAGGGTATACAACACTCACTTGAGAATACCTCCATTTGTGACACTTAACTGCTTTAGGTTCAGGCCAATTTGGAAAACGTTGTTGTACATAGGATAGTAATTCCGATTCTATTTTTGGAATAGAATCTTCCACATGTTTTTCACCAAACTCTTTTGTGGTATGTATTACTACTGAACTTATTGTGTTTTCTACCTTGCGTTTCTTATTATCTATTGCAGCATATCTTATGACAGGATCATCTAGAAAATATTGTGCATCCCAATCTGTATTTAGATCTACACCATCATCGTAAAATAATCCTAAAGCGTACCTAGAATTATAGACAACTGAATTTAAATTATTCAAAATATCAGGTTTGGAATGTATAACTTCTTCTATCGTCCCTTTCAATTGTAAAATTTGAGGTACTGGCATTGTTAATATAACAATATCAAATATATCTTCCACACCGGAAATAGTTTTTACAAGCCATTTGTCCCCTTGTTTAGAAATTGAATTTATTTGATGTAGCAATGAAATTTGATTAATATTGGCAAGTTGAATAAAATGTTTAACAATAGAACTAGAACCTTTAGAAGCAACAAAATTTTTAACATTATTCTTTTGAGGTTTCAAACCTACAATTTTACAGTTCATAGGCTCAAGAATCCCTTCATTCAGCAGAGGTTCATAAATGTCTAAGTTTTCTTTTATTGTTTCTTGAGTAGTTGTAAAGTACTGAGCTCCTAAATCAACAGTACAATTATTGTCTAAAGAAGACCGGCTAGTGCTCATTCTTCCTCCAATCCCTCTTGCTTTGTCCCAAACAACTAAAAACACTTCTGATAAAGTTTTACTCAAACACATGCCAGTAACAGCAGTAGTGATACCAGTTCCCACCAATAATATTTTTGGTGTCATTTTCAAATGAAATAACTAAATATATAATATTAGTGTCACAAAACTTAAAGTTAAAGCAGTTCAGAATAGGCAACAAGATAGAGAGGACCCCCTAACCTCAATTCTGTGTTTATGTCAAGGTAACTTTTTCCAGATCATTAAAACAATATTGTTGTATTAGTACCGATTCTACTGCATTACGTATCATAAAGTAGATCGAGCAACTATTTTATACACTTAACACATTTATTTTCACAGCAAATAATTACAAATTAGGAAAACTCCTTATATTCATGTTTGTTTACCACCTGTTCTCTTCGCTTCGGCTCAAGGCTCAAGTGTTTACTAAATTACTAAACCTTCACGCTTCACCTGTGACCTGTTCAACACCAATGACAAACAAGAAATAATATATAAATAACTTGTATTCTTTTTTTTCTTTATTCTAAAGACAGTGGATTGTTGTTGACGCAACAAAACCAGTTTCTAACTTGTCCTTGTTTTGTACAGGTTTTTGAAGTGAAAACTTCTTTAGCGGCGTTGGGCACTTTTTGCTTGGGGAAAAAGCATTGAATTCGCGACCGTTACCACTCGAGATATAGTATGTATTATATATATATATATATATATATATATATGTATGTACGCAACGCGAATATACTACATAGCACTTCTTATTGGGAGAGGAAAAAGCATCAAACTCGCGACCGTCACCGCTCGAGATATAGTATGTATGTATATATATATATGATATTTGTGGCAGGACAAATAATATATATCAGAGTTCAAGGACTTTATGAATGGTAAGGATTGGGTAGTATTATGTAAATATCTTGAACAAGCATGGCATTATAGATGGGCATTGATAAAAGAATTTAACTTTTGATAATACTTTTAGGGTACGATCGCTGAGCTTTATTGTAATTGGGAATTTAATTTATGTACTCATTTCTAATCAAACTTGTATTTATGTGTGTATTGATGTCAACCTAGCAGACGGCTGAAGCCATGCTAGACTATATGTTAGAAAAGAAACGTTATAATTCTGTAAAATAAATCAATAAAGCATATGTTATTATTATTATTATTATTATTATATGATATTTGTGTTATATGTATATTAAATACCAAAGTCAGCAAAGTCATTAATGTTTTAAATTATTTTATCCTTATTCCTCCTCCTCTAATATTAGTACGGACAAAAAAATATAAATTGGTCATAGAAGTTATCACTTCCAACGTGTGGTCTTAAGCACACTATTTAATTTTTTTATTCAACACATAATTTATAAAAAATACGTTTATTATCTTTTTTTTAGAGAAAAATAAAGAGAAAGTAACATTATGAAAGTACATTTTAGCCTAACTTCACAATAATTTACATAGAATGTCACAATCCAACCATTAGTAATGGGCCTACTTGTCAACGAGTAATAAATGTAATAATCAATAACTGTACTTTATGCTGTATTTTTATGATTTACTTCAATAGAGTATATCTAAATGATCGCTCCTTTTTATCGACGATTACAGTACCGGTAGTACAATAGATTAGTATTTTATAATTATTATACTTACTGCTTTGAAACAATATTTGTCTTTGTTCGGTGATATACAATTAAATATTTGAAATAGTAATCAATTATTATTAACTATCAATAAATTATTAAATTAACGGAGACTGCATGCTATTTTTGTCTCTCAGCTATAAATTGCAATAATACTATTGTTTTAATCATACATTTTATGCACTCATGAATTAATTTCATTGATAATTAACTGCTTTAATAGCGATGACCCTTGAGTGGGTAATCTGTAAATCTTTTAATTACGAAAATAATCCTGTAATAAGTATTAGTACGATAATAGTGTATTTTAGACACAATGTTGAGTAAACCCAATCTAATAAACGGTACCAGGAACTGGCACATACTTTCTCACAAACACATTTAAATTACTAAACAGATTCACTGTGACTTGTAGGGTGGGGTAGGAGAGTTTTTTTATTAAAGTTGGAGATTAACTAATAAATATTATTATTATCTAGAGAGAAAACTATTTGATCGATTTCGAAAAAATTTGCACCAAACACGTCAATTAGGTCTTCATAGATGCACGTAAAAAGGTTTTGAAATTTTTTTAAAAACAACCCGCTTTATGGCCAAAAAACCCCCAAAAATCTGTTATTATTATTATTATTAGCTAAACGAACGAGAATTTTTAGAAAGATGCGGGTTTTTGTATATGGTAGGGCACATTAAAGGCTACAAATAAGCCAAATTTTATCAAAATCGTTAGATCCGTTTTTTTATAAAAAAAAATTAAAATTGATTTTTGGGGGTTTTTTGGCCAAAAAGAGGGTTGTTTTCAAACATTTTCAAAACATTTTTTCGTGCATCTATACAGGCCTACTGGACATGTCTGGTGCAAATTTGGTTGAAATCGATCGAATAGTTTTCTCTCTAGCTTTGTATACTTTTATTAAAGTAGGCGATTAACTAATAAATATTATTATTATTATCTAGAGAGAAAACTATTCGATCGATTTCGAACAAATTTGCACCAAACACATCAATTAGGTCTTTATTGATGCACGTAAAAAGGTTTTGAAAAATTTTGAAAAACAACCCTCTTTATGGCCAAAAACCCCAAAAAGCAGTTATTATTATTATTATTAGCTAAACGAGAATTTTTAGAAAGATGCGGGTTTTTGTATATGGTAGGGCACATTAAAGGCTACAAATAAGCCAAATTTTATCAAAGTCGTTAGAGCCGTTTTTTTATAAAAAAATAATAACTGATTTTTTGGGGTTTTT
>JAGFPH010010416.1:0-12750 GCA_018207615.1 Philaenus spumarius | reverse complement strand
TTGGGGGGTCAAAGTTACTAAATCACGATCATTTGTTGCATTTATTTTACCAAAATAATTATGCAATAGCGAAGCATTGCCGGGTCTGCTAGTGTGATAATAATGACGAAATATTATAAAGCGGTCAGCTGTTTAGTAGTACACAGGTTTCAAATAGAGATTTATACACACCTTATTCAGTACAATAACCTATTGTTCCATTTGGCAACGTTGATGAAATTCCATTTTAAATACGCAGTTTTACTGTAGTTTCTATTGTTCGATGTTATTGTTTTCGTAATTTACGTTTTGTTACATTATTTTCAAATTTTCTTGCTTTGTGGATACTTTTTGGTTAGTATAGTTTAGTTTATTTAATTCTTATGTGTTTGGTGTATATGTGAAGTGATTTATTTTGTTATAATTATGTGAAATATTGCGGAAAAGTCGAAACTTAACCTTTATAATTTCAACTTTTATTTCTTTCACAACTCCTACAAATATTATTTCCCGGGAAAATTTTTGTTGTTTTTACAATCAGTTAGATGTGTTCTTTTATATTATATCAAATTCCCATAGAAATCTATTGACAAGTTAAAGTAAATTTTTACCAACATTTATGAGTAGAATGTAAAACAATGTCGTCGTCTGCAAAAATATCAATCGAGCGTCATATAGTAAATTTATGCCATTTGTATTATATATTATATACTCGATAAATAGCTTTATGACAATTGGAAATAAGCTGTGATATGAGGTGTAGTAAAACAATTGTATCATTTTTTTACATGCAAGTTGGAAAGTTATTATGTCTTCAAATACTTAGTATATTTAGTCCCGGTTTCTCAGTCGTACTGATAAATTGTTCAATAGCTAAAGTTCCAATAAATTTATGTATTCGATAAATTTATGTGTGTTTCTTAAAGACATTTATAGGATGAATAGTTATTGAACGATTTATCAATTCCATAACGTTTATAGAACCAATAAACTTACAAAATGGCCGATTTTAAGCTGTTCAGAAAACATAGCATTTTTAGGTCATATATTGTATTAATTTTTCACACCAGAAGATTTGTTTGCTGTTATAACTACATTGTTTGCTGTTGGGTATATATATTGTGCAGTAATGGCTGAAGTTTCCATAAAAAGAGGTAGAGGGAAAAACTTTACGGATGTGGAAAAAGATGAATTAATTGAGATTTCTTTCAAGTATAAGTTATAATTTATCTAATATTTACTGTAATATATACTTTCTCATGGTTTTTTCTACTTATTGTTTTTTTTTTTTTTACTTATTTTAAATATGTTTTAAATTAATAATAATTCACAGTACTGAATTTTATTTATTTATTCTTGACATATAACATTTATTAATTCCTAAAAGCTGTAGCATTAACATTGTTTCGAACTGCAAATTGATTTTCAGCTCCTTCTATTCAAACTCTTCTAAAACTACATTTCCAAACAGAGGTTCTTCTTTCAGATTAATTGCAATATTATGAAGTACGGCAGTTGTGATTATTATTTTTTAAGTTTTCTGAATTTTGGTTCTTAATCCTATCGATAAGCATGGAAATCTGCATTTCCAAACTCCAAATGCTCTTTCTATCCGGTTTCTTGTTTGGATATGAGTCACGAGCAATATTGTACCTTTTTTCCGCTTCGCTACGGGAATGCAGAAGCTTAGTTAGAAGTTAATTCCGGCACAGGTAACCGCTATCTCCGAGCAAGTAGCAGCTGTTATTACTGTACATCCCTGCTTCCAAATCAGCACAAACCGCTGATGAATTAAAAATTGTACTATCATGAACTGAACCCCTCCATCTAGCCGTAATTTCTGTAAAAGCATTACAAATTACTTGCACGTTTATAGAAATATGTCCTTTTCTATTGCGATACAGCTCAGCATCTGGTCCACCAGGAGACTGTATTTCAATGTGAGTAGGCCTACAATCTACACATCCAAAGACGTTTAGAAATATTCAAATTTTGAAAAAATCTTGTTAGTTTGCAAAATTTCCTCATTTTATAACATTTTAATTAAATTAGGCCTCAACGAGGCTAAATAGTGGGAGATTATTTTTACTATTTTGCACACAGTACTTTTATGAATACTAATTATGTCTCCCACCACATTCTGAAAAGTACCAGGAGCCTACCATAAAAACGAAGTGCAATTAGTAATTGATCCATTTTTGATAATGGCATACCTCTGTTATTAATAATTTCAATTTCTGGGATAAGATTCAAAATGAAAATAAATTAAATAATACTGTCTCTTTACTGAACCTATATCTAGCTGTAAATACACTATCAGAATAAAAATTGAATGCATCAAGTCTTATTTTATAGTTTCTTACAGGCAAATTATGAATTAATTCAACCAACTCATCATCTCAACTGCTGCTGTAATTAATTACTTCAATATTCATTTTATGAATCACAATACTACAATACGTGTGTCACAATAGGTACTACAATCAATTAATCAAACATAATGTGATTAACAACGCCGTTGAAAATTTTTGGTTTAACAAACCAGTTTGAGTGACTTAGAAAACCGTGTGTACCATATTTGGACCAAATCGGATGAAAAATGCAGCCATCAGAGTGCAAACACATGTATATAAAGTTTTTAATGATCTGGGGACCATGGTCGGTGCTCATTTACTCCCGACCTTAGGTCTCACCATAAGAGTCACTGCAATAGGTAGGACTGCAATTTTTCCTGTGGAAATTCGCTAATAACCGCTGGTTAAACATATTCCAAATGTTGGCTTGCGAACTCATCCGATCGACTTAGAAAACCGACGTGCGTACCAAATAGGACGTAAAATGAGGCCATTAGAGTGCGAACACATACATATTTAAAATGTGTAATGACATCAAAAATGTGTTCTGGGGACCACGATCGGTACTCATTGACTACTCCTGACCATAAGAGTCACTGCAATAGATTATCTTTCCTATGGAAATTCTCTAAAAATAATTAATGTTATTCTCATTAAAAAAAGGCTTGTTTGCTATAGGTCTTAGGAACTCGCTCAATTGGTGAACCATTTGAAAAACAGCCAAATACAGTATAATATACTAGGCCTACACAGTTAGTTAAGTTATTTTATATTTTGTATGTTTTTATGTGTTTACTTCCAACAATGTAATTATTTCTTTATGAGACATTCACTAAATTTCTATTGCAACGTAATAGTTATTTTCTCTCATTTGCAATCCTAACTCGACTGAAACAGGTTAACTTACATTGCGTTCTCTGAACTGTTGGATAATCTTTGAATTATCAATTGAATCGTGTCGGTTGAAGTGATTGGTTGGATTTGAAATCAGTCAATGGAAGTAGCGGTGAAAGATACGAGTGCACAAACTGATTTGAAAGATGTACGGAGAGATTTGATGTGGGGCCCGGTCGAACAAGATTTTGTAGAATGGACCTTCGACAAGAACGCATGGTTGGAAAAGATGTACGCAAAAATTGATTCATTTACATTAGACGATTCAGAAGAATATTATAAATGTGCAAGCATGAAATGTAACTGCCCTTCAAATGAAGATGTGAAAACAAACAAAATTAAATCTGGAGGATTTTTTCATAAAATGTTTTTTTGCTGTTTTCAAATTACAAAAATTAAAACTGTTTAATCACATTTCATAAAACGGGCAAAAACCTAAACCAAAATTAATTATATAATATAGGCCTAACTATGAGTATTTTTATGGTAATTATGTATTACAGTAGAGCGTCGATAATCCGAACGTCAATAATCCGAAACGTCAAAAATCCGAACGCATTCTGAGGCAGCCCATGCAAAAATTTTGTTTTCGTTTTCGTAAATTCCAATTATTGCGTCGTTATAAATTTTACAAAAATCTTCATCGCAATTTGACATTATTATCTCTTTTTAAACACTTCTTAATACCTGCTTTCACACGCCCTCACAACAGACTGGCTGTCAGTATTTTCACTGTCACGCTAATAAGCTGCTTTAGTGCTAGCAGTAAACAAACAGCGTAAACATACAGAAAGTTCATTTATTTCTCTTTGTGTAATCATTATAACAGTGTATGTATCATACATACAGTAGTGTACTATACAGTATATTTTTTTATTTTTCGTTTGTCGTTTTTACTACAATATACAAGTGAACTTTTAATTATGTACTGTACTGTAATTGAGAGTTACAAGTGTAATCATGTTACCTACTGTACGTGCAAGTTCTTCTAAATCATAATATGTAAGTAGTCTTACATACTGTATTGTAATTACATTACTGCTTATACTGTTTAACCACTTTAATCGATTAAAGGGCATATATTTTAGCCTAAATGGTATTTTCTTGGTTGTTTTCAAAAATCCGAACAAATTGATAATCCGAACCACCTCGGTCCCAATTAGTTCGGATTTTCGATGCTCTACTGTACCTACATTTGATATATAGGCCTAACTATGCATATTTTTATGGTAATTATGTATTACCTATATTTGATATATAACATGTATTTCCACATTTTCAAATTTTTGGTGTTACAATATATTCTTTTTAAAAACTGTTAATTGATTGTTTTATTTCATATAGTTTTTATATTTCAATATTAATTAGTATTTATTTAGTTATAAAATCGTCTAGTTTGTATTGTGAATAATTATATATTATACCGTTATCTGTTCCTGAGAAACTCAAATGTAAAAGACTGACTTAGGGATCTTATAAGTGTTGAGATTATGTCTTTTAAGGTATGTAGTCTTAACAATATTATAGTTTAAATAGCAAACGGTTCCTAAATTGTACAGTAAGCAAATGATTTACTCACACTTCGTTATGTAAAGATAAAAGAAATCACAATACAACACTGTCTGAACAATACCAGCGACAATGGCTATCTTAGAGTCATAATGGTCTTCAGCGTAATAACGGTAGATCCAGTTGAACAGATACAATCCTCGGTAAGCGCCCAAAGCACACAGGTAATGGGATGTAATACTCTCAGCTTCCCCTGGCGTGGAAACCAGAGACAATTGAGGCAAGATGGCCACCGATTCCAAGTAGATACTGAAGGTCCACAGAATCTGAAATAACTTAAATGTTGTGGATCAGTTATGTATGGCGTAAGCGCTTGGACGAGATGCAACAAGGTGCCCTTTTTAGAGTGAAGAAACATGTGAATAAATTTTAATTAAACATGTTATGCAATACAATTTATATACTGACCATTTGTACGTGGTAGAAGTCTATTTTAAGAAATAATAAAATACAGTATTTAATTGAGCCTGGCCGACCATGGTTTCACAGGTAACAGCATTTACAAGCTTAACACAGTAGGTCAGCAAGGCTTAAACAAAATTTGTACAACATTCTAAATATTATGTGTAGTTTTTTCATGTTATGCAATATTGGCAACTACATTTTGCAGTCGGTATACAGTCATATCTCGATTTAACCGATAGCGATTTAACGATCCGAAGTCCAGGCCCCAAAGATTTTGCAGTGAATTTTGGATTTACGTATTTAACAAACTATTTTTCAAGAAGCTCGATCACAAATTACCCCTACAACATGGGACTTCTTACATCATGACCGATCCCTCGTGCAGTACTTTTTTTTCCAAGTCAGGCCCTAATTTTGCAATACTTTGCTAAAGATTTCATTACTCTGGTTCTATACATCCTAGCAACATTATTTTTTTACTAAATTGTTAAGAAATAAATAAACTACAATAAACACAGAAAATGAAATTTTCCAATAATATATATTTTTAGTTTAATACCTGTCAAAATTTGAGTTTTGTACGGTACTTTAAGGGCTACCAAACAAAACTGAAGTTCTAACAAGTACTACGAAAGAAAACATATTGGGGGTATACATTACCATGTGTTTATTGTAGTGTACTTATTTCTGGAAATTTTAGTAAAATAATCATCTTCATATGACATATAGGACCAGAGTAATTGCAATTTTAGCAATATAGTGCAAAAATAGGGCACAGGACATTTTTTTGCTACAAATTGCAATAATTTTATTTACTCTGGCTCTATATATTCGAGTAACATAATTCTTTTACTAAACTTTTCAGCATGAAGTACACTACAATAAACACATTAAAATATAATATTCAAATTAATTATTTTTTTTTTTTACTTACATGTCAGAATCTAAGTATTGTATGAAAGTAAAATACGAAACTCAAATTCAGTAAAGTATGAAAAAAACTAAAATTAATTGGATAGTTAATTTTATGTTAGTGTGTTCATTGTAGTGTACTTATTTCTTAACATTTTAGTAAAAAAAATAAGTTGATAGCAAGTATATAACCAGAGTAATAAAAACTTTAGCAATAGTTTGCATAAATAGGGAGCGATGGTTTTTTTTTTTGCCAACATGAGCAAAAGGATATGAAATTAATTACTTTTTATAACAATGACAAATGTAAGTATAGTACGTAGTTTCTGTACAACGTTTTACAGTGTGAGCTTTTTATATCATTTTAATTTATTTGTGACAAAAAAAGACTCAGTGAAGCAAGCTTTGTTTAGGAAAATTTTTGAATATATTTTTGACAGGTTAGTTTAGCTATAATATTGAGTTCTATCAAACAAGGTAATGAAATTAAATAGGCTACCAGATTGAACATTAGAATTATATTTTTTTGCACATTATCCCTGCCAAAATATATTGTATAGGTTCATTGTAAAATTTAGATTATTCGATTTTGTTATCTTGCGATAAAATCAAATGCTGGTTAAATTGAAAAAATAAGAAAAAATAAAATTTGTTTTGTGTTTTAGGGAATTACCGTGAACTATGTCAGATGCTGAATAAATCAACAGATGTACTTATAAAGAATGGTCAACATTTGGATACAGTCCTGGAATTGTTGGAGTTGCAGCAACATTCGCTTGGAATGCTTGCCGTCCTTTGTATTAAACTCACACTACCCGCACCACCGCCTCCTACTGCTTCAGCGACACCTGCACCGGTTTACCATGAAATACTTTTTGCACAAGTACAAGAATTTATACTTGGTTGCAATGGTGATCAAGTACGATACGCTCCAGATACTTGTAAGTTTATTATTTCTATAATTTCTACCAAGTAATAAAACGGATCTCATTTAATTGCATTATTTTTCCACTAAACCTTCATATTAGATAATGAACTTTGGTATAAAACATTGCAATATTCTGTTGATAATAAAAAACATGGATGCCAAATTGTTGATTGGGTTATTAATACGTTGATGTTTTATACAAAAAACAATAGGCCTAAAAATAGATGTGGAAAAACTTTTTATTCAATAAAACTTACGCTTCTTTTAAAGAAAAATCTCCATTAACATTTATCTCATTTCTTTGAGTGTTTTCTAATTTTTGTGGTAAAACATTCTTCACCTTGTGACGAACCCACTTTGCGTACAGCTTGTTTGATCTCTTCATCATCTCCAAACTGCTGATTTGCTCCTCGGGCAGTTTCATCTAACATTCAATAGTTTTCACAATTTTATAGTCTGCCTCGTTAATTATTGAAGTCTGTTAAACAACATTTTAACGAAATATGTTTATTTTAACAAAATATTATTACTTACACCTTTCGGTGATGCTGTCGATCAATTCTTATCGAGTTCAGTTCCCTCTTTTGCCATGATGTGAAGTAACTATTTATCAGTCAATATCAAAAAATCTCGGTCAATAAACAAACAATAATTTTAAATGTATCCGAGTTTGTGTTATGAATAGTGTTTAATTTATTGACAGTGATATTTTGATTGTGACTAATAAACAGTTGAAAAAGAGGGAAACAAAGAACTCAATAAGGATTGATCGACCTTATTACGTATGTATTATTATTGTATTTTTACCAAAATGATATTAAAATACAGTACAGTAGAACCCCTTTTAACCGGTCTGGTCGGGACCAATACCCTGGCCGGTTATCTGTTTGGCTGGTTGATCCGAGGTTCCCGTAAAAAATAGATTTTTTTTCAAAAATAACCTTCATATTTCATAAATAAACAAGCAAATAAGACGTTATTGCATCCCATTTTATTACATGTACCACATACATAAACAAACACCAACAAATTAAACATTTAAACTTTGAAAACTGAATTTACATACACCGTATCAAAAAATCAGTTATTTTTTTCTGTTCTTTAACATTCAAAGATTTTTAATGCCAAGTTTCTCCAATTTCGTACGTTAATCACGTCTAATGCCGTTGAATCTTTTTGCTGCTCAACTTATTACACAATGTTACAAATATGACATATTTAGCTCCCACAAAATTCAGTAAAGGTTCCGACAAAGCAATAGACGAAGAAAAAGAAACAAAGGATGCCGCCTTGCCAATTGATTCTAAGAAAAAATACAGTTGCCGCGGAAGCAAGAGGGGAATGAAACTCACGCTCCCCCTCCCCTGTTCTGTCTGCTACAACACTAACACACATTGCACACCTAATGTTGCGTCACCCCACTTTATTTTCCAAGAAATGTCCGTCAAACAATCAATGTTTGACACTTTGGCCAGTTACAGTAATATAATCTGTTAGAGAAAAAGAAAACTCTGTTGTTCCTTGGGATAGGCCGGTTAATCCGAGGACCGGTTGATCCAAGGCCGGTTAAGAGGGGTTCTACAGTATATAAAAAAAAAAAAAAACATTAATCCTTAAAAACAACTTTGCCCTGTTCTTTTATTTAATTCAAAATGCATAGGCCTAATTAATTTTCATTTATTATCTAAATATTATAAATTGCATCATACTTGTGTACAGTAATATTCTGTTTTGTAAAAACAAATTTGACAAAAATTGTTTTTATTTTTATTACAAATTACTGAGATACTAATGAAGGAGTATGTACATAAAAACATATAAGTGTGTAACCTATTCACAATAATTTACTATTTTTTAATATAGCCTACGAACTGAAATAATCTTTGTAAATTTTTTTACTAATAATAATGTTTATTGTTTTTTTCTTTTACAATAATTATGAATAAATATTGAGCTTGACTCATCAGGTTATATACTTGATAGAATAAAACTCCGTCACAAATACTCACTCTATGGTTATACAGTAGAGTTCCGCTAATCCGGAAATTCAGTTAGTCCGAACACTTATTAGGAAAAAAAACTTTTTTACGTTCAGGAAAGTGATTTTAACCTTTTTGCTGCTTATCAAAATCCAAGCAGCTCCCTATATTTTGCAATTATGAGTGAAATTTAATTTTTTTAAAATTAAGGTTTATTTTACTTTTAAATAACTCTTTATTGCTATATCTTGCATTAATATATACTATTAGGCCTATTTTCATTTAAAAAACAATTTTTATGTGTGAAAAACATGATTTAATCCCTAAAAACATGTAAATTTTTAATAAAATGTTAAATATTTTAAAATATTTACTATAAAAAACAATGCAAATATTATTAATCTACAACAGTTTAATATTAAAACATGTATAAGATAACATTTATAAGCATAAATTAATAATTGTGTAATATGTAGCAAAGATACAGTAACTTATAATTCTAGCCTAGCTAACACACAGACATTACACTTTCTTGAAGTTGAAATAATGTCAATAAATTTTGTTTCTATAATGGAATATTGTAATAGTAATTTAGTTATTGTGAATACTTTAAAATGTTTAAAAAGAATATTTGTTATTATTTTAAATATTCATTTATTATGAAGTAGGTTAGAATTAATCACCAATACAGCTCTTACATTATAATAAAATAGGCCTCTTAAGCCAACACTAAATCACTTCAGAACTTTAATTATGTAAAACAAATATCCACCTGCAATATATACTAGCAATATAATTAAATATTATCATAAACACACACTTAGAACCAATGGAAATCATTACAACCACAATATAACTTCACTAAAAACCCGGTTGGAACGTCAACTGTCAACAAAAACATGTGACACTACAAAGTTTCACGGGCTTAGAAACAGGGAGCAGCACCTACTTGAGGCTAATTAACATCATTTCTGTTCAGTTGGGACTATAATCGACTTACGCAGCCAACGGAAAAGTTTTTCTAACGATGTGGACTGAACTCGATTTACGCAGTGAACGGTAAAAATCTCAAATCGACTGTAGTCGATTTATGCAGCGAAAAGGTTAAATGACAAACGGACGTAAAGAATCTTTTACTGTTTATTAAGTTTTATTGTTATAAATACAGCTATAAAATTAGCCATTGTCACTAGGCAATACAATACACTATTTACTACAATACCTACTACCTACTACAACACACTAATTACACTATGTACTGTATTGCACTGTACCTACGTACCTAATTTATTACTGAAAACTACGGAAAATAAAATTTGGGTAAAACTGAAAGTTAAACTCACGTACTTAATTAAATGACAACACTGAAACCAGACATAACTAGAAAACAAACAGAAAAAGTAAGGAGAAAGGAGGGGTGACGTTAAGTGAGAAGAGAACTAGCAATGGGTGGGTGACGATTTGAGACTCTTTGAGCCTTCTCCCTGAATAGAGGCAACACTTCAGCTGAAATAAACTGCGCAGTTTAATCACGAAAACCTGTACAAATTTCCAAAGCGTGTATTTCTGTGTTTCAAGATTATTTAGTAGGCCTATATATTTTCATATTGATTAAATGAAACGCAGAACCACAAAAATAAGGAACAAAAATCATAACTGAACAACTTAATAAAAAAGCCATGTTTATTGAACTACCCTGATGTACATTTCGATGACATAGTCGTCAGCTTCATATGGCTTTTACACTACATTTTTGCACCTTTATTATTTTTATGGTTTGGGGTTTCATTTATCAGAGTGAATTTGTCGCCCAGTGCTCTTCAGTTTTTTTATTTATAGTCTACATTATCATAACAATTATTTTTTTCAGATGCAGAATTATGCCATCTTCTTACTCGCAACTTAATAGAAATGCAAACTCCTATCCGTGGTATAGATTTATTGAGGCAAGCTATTAAAAAAATTCAACTCTCCGATTCGCAGTTGACATCTATTCATGCGGATTTATGTCAGCTCTGTTTACTAGCAAAATGTTTTAAACCTGCGTTGGAGTTCCTCGACATAGATATCGCAACGATTAGTGAAGAGGTAAGTTTATGTTTTACTTGTTAGCGGTGATTTAATGGAATATTCACTTTAAATCCTTGTAATGATTACATTGTGACCTAATGGAATCGTCTTTATGTGATTTGTCTATGTTTGTAACATAGACCTGTGAATGGAGCCTTTGATCAACTTGTTTGTAGGCAGTATTTAATAAGCCTAATTTTGAAAGCTAACTCCACCATAGTTGTACAGAGTTCCTACGGTCAGGAGAAGTCTGGGAAATGAAAAATGGTAATTGTTTACTATTACTTTGTCAGAAGCAAATCTTCCCATATTGAGATATGTTTCATATTTATGTATTCTAACAATTAATTAACATGATTAAAAGCCCGGAAAAATAAATTCACCCTAAAAAAAATTAGAAAAAAATATAGCCTGAAGTTCTAACTTATAGTCTCTAGTTCCAATAGGTTTCAAGTAAATGTTCCCGTATTGAGATAGTTTATTATATTCCAACAATTAATTAACATAGTTAAAGGCACGGAAAAAGAAATACGTAGAAGTAACTGATGAAGAACTAGTGACGCTTGTTGACGGTTTATCACACTCTACTGGACCATTCACTCCAGACACTTTTTCGACTGTCGCAACGCTGTATTTTGCAATGTAAGTTCATTTTGGATGAGGATTATAAACTAACTAGATGGCCCAATCCGGCTTTGCACGGATAGACAAAGCAAAGTTAAATATATATTAACAAAACATATATGTATTTCTTATAAGGAATTTTTTGTAACTCTGACCCCCCCCAAACCTCCCCTAAAATTTCTAATTTTTTTAAACCCTTTCTTAGGCGAGCACCTAGGGCCCTAGAGGAAGCCACATACCAAATTTCATTCAAATCTGTTCGGTGGTTTTTTTTAGTAACTTTGACCCTCTAACCCACCTAAAATTTTGAATATTTTAAACCCTTTCTTAGAGAGCACCTAGGGCCCTAAAGGAAGCTACATACCAAATTTAATTTCAATCCGTTTAGTAGTTTTAGAGAAATCGTGATTTAGTAACTTTGACTCCCCAAACCTCCCCCTAAAATTTCGAATTTTTTAAAAATCTTTCTTAGATAGCACCTATGTCCCTAAAGGAAGCTACATACCAAATTTCGTTCCAATCTGTTCAGTGGTTTTGGATAAATCATGATTTAGTAACTTTGACCCCTCCAAACCCCCCCTAAAATTTCGAATTTTTTGAAAATCTTTCTTAGTGAGCACCTATGGCCCTAGATGAATCTATATACCAAATTTCATTCTAATCCGTTCAGTGGTTTTGGAAAAATCGTGATTTAGTAACTTTGACCCCCAAACCTTCCCTAAGATTTCTAATTTTTTAAACCCTTTCTTATCAGCCCCTACGGCCCTAGAGGAAGCTACATACCAAACTTCATTCCAATCCGTTCAGTAGTTTTAGATAAATCGTGATTTAGTAACTTTCACCCCCCCAAACCCCCCTAAAATTTATAATTTTTTGAAAACCTTTCATAGCGGGCACCTATGTTCCTAGAGGAAGCTTCATACCAAATTTTGTTCCAATCCGTTCTGTAGTTTTTGAGAAATCGTGATCAGTGAGTCGGATTTGGCTTTTATATACAGGGTGTTTCCAAATAAACGCTACAAACTTCAGGGAATTG
>JAGFPH010010415.1:27769-40206 GCA_018207615.1 Philaenus spumarius | reverse complement strand
GGAGTATCTTCAATACACAATGCATTGAGTGCTTCGCACGCCAACCCTACGGTAGTATCCACCACATGGCTTTGAACCGGGTACTTCTATGGTATTATACGTTTTGATCTATTTTGGGGGAACCAAGCTAGCTATAAGGTCGCGTAAAAAACAAAAAATAACATCCTACATTTATATTAGTAGAAAAACTCTAAAAACCATTTATCCTCGTAGGAAAAATCTAAAAAAATAGTTACTTTCGGTCAAAAAACGTGTTTCCGATTGTTGGATTTTTTTGGCTAACGAATTCGTCCGATCAACGTAGACAACTAACATGTCTACCACATTTGGACGAAATCCGACTTAAAATGCGGCCGCTAGAATGCGAACACACACACACACACACACATATATATATATATATATTTATAATTTTTAATGACACCCCAAACCATGATCGATGCTCATTTGCTACCCCGACCTTGGGTCTTACCATAAGGGCCACTGCAATAGCTTATTTTTCCTATGGAAATTCGCTAATAACAGTGAATAACAAGCACAACAATGCCATTGTTATTTTAACTTTCTGAAATTATATCTTCGGTTAAAAGCATGGATGTAAAAATAATCATTGATTTTTAGCTATTTATACATTTTTTATTAGAAGCCATAACTACGAGTTGTGTTTGCTTTGTATCAAGTCTGAGGTTAGAAGTGGCCTCTCCCTAACTCTCGACCCTGGCTTCTAATCGATGCTATCTGATGTAACGTGTCAGATCATTTCCCAAGTGGAATTTAATATAACTTGTAGCTCGCCTTACCAGTGTAGGTCAAGTAAAATCAATTATTTGATACAAAATATGGTTATAACACGACACGAACAGTTTTACTCCTTGCGAGATTCATCGCTTGATCCTGAATTACGTCTTACGTTTTGTGAAAGATTTATTGCACCTCATTAATCATGAAACAATTTTTCAACGTTTAATAATGACTGAAGATGTTTATTTCAAGTGATATGGTAACGTTAAAAGGCGAAATTTTCGTTACTGGTTAAGAGAGAATCCACGAGTAAATCCATTAACTACCTCTGCATATTGCATAAACGGTACCAGGAACTGGCACATACTTTCTCACAAACATTTATTATTTAAATTATTAAACAGATTCGCTATGACTTCATAATGTAGGTGGGGTAGGAAAGGTGATATTAAAGTGTGAGATTAACTAATAAATATTATTATTATTAGCTAGAGAGAAAACTATGCGATCGATTTCGAACAAATTTGCACCAAACACATCAATTAGGCCTGAATAGATGAACGAAAAAAGGCTTTGAAACATTTTGAAAAACAACCCCCTTTTCGACCAAAACCCCCAAATATCAGTTATTATTATTACCTAAACGAGAGTTTTTAGAAAGATTCGTTTTTTTACATATGGTAGGGTACATTAAGGGCTACAAATAAGCCAAATTTAATCAAAATCGTTACAGCCGTTTTTGAGAAATTTTTTATTTTACGCGTATTTTTGCCACTTTTGGTGGTAAAACCCCTTAAAAATCAAGAATTTGAAAAAACGAAGAAACCCCTGGAGGTATTCCAGATCTACATCTACATACAAAGTTTCATCAAAATCGGACCGTTGGTACGGTCTCCAGCTCTGTACACATGCCAACAGACACACGGACAGACATCAGCAAAAAACCCCTTTTTTGGGTTCAGGAAGCACCAAAACAAATAATTCCACTAACAATTTTTGGGGGTTCAGGGAGCACCAACACAGATAATTCCACCAAAAATTCAAATTCGAAATTAGCGGGGAGAATGTAAAAAGTGATGTAAGGTCCTCACCTCTGTTGCACGTTCTGGAGTTATCGGGCCTTGTTTCTTTGAAAATGAAAACGGCGAAAGAGTTACTGTGAACAAAGAACGGTACGTTGAAATGATTCAGAACATTTTAGTTAAACAAAATTGAAACAGTTTGGAATAGAAATGAACTCGTTATGGTACTGGCAAGATGGAGCGACTGCGCACACGGCAAATGATTCAATGACTGTTTTACGAAGACCGTTTCTGGGGCATCTCATTTCACGTTTTGGTGATGTCGCAAGGCATGTCCTTCGGATCTAACTGCTTGTGATTTCTTGTTGTGGGGATACCAAAAGAGCAAAGTCTTTTGTTCCGAAACCTCACATTTTGTCTCTTACCTAGAAAATTTCTTTTTATTCTCTTCTTTTAATTTTCTTCTTTTCTATTTTTCTGCCTTTTTTCAACCTGGTACTGTCGATTTTTTGGGCTAGCCTCAAGCCTAGGTCTTGGAGTTGAACTCGGGCCTGGTATTTGTGAAACAGTATTCATCCGATCAAACTTATTAGCTCTGTATTTTTATTGAATTTTTTAATCATAGACATATTTCTACGCCAGTATCCACACTAATGCACTAATATTGCTCAAGTTCACAAATGTAGCAAACAAAGTTAGCAGGCCTAAACACAACTCTAAGGAAACATAACAAAGTAAACAAACACTTCAAAACAGTCATCTGCTATGAAACATACCGAAATGCAATTAAAACTACCAACATAACATCTGAAGATTGCATTTAATTATTTTGGCGTTATATTTTGTAATACATGTCATGTAATCAAAAGTGCGCTGTCGATTGTTGAAAACTGTTGACTAGATACCATTGGCCATGTATTTTTAAAACAAATTTATAGTTTTTTATTGGCTTCCTAGGTATTAAGTGATATATATATTTTATGAAACCTTCATAATTCTAGAAATAATCTAAAAGAAAATAGCAGCTTGGGAAAAACAGAAATAAATGAATTGATTAATATCCTGAAAACTTGCCTCAAACAGAATTATTTCTCATTTAACAATGAAATATACATTCAAAACAAAGGCCTAACTATGGGATCACCATTATCCGGAATAATGGGTGAAATATTTCTTAATGACATTGAGAACAAACACATAATGAATGTAAACAACCAATTCAGGAAAAATCTCATATCCTATCACAGATATGTTGATGATATATTATGCCTATTCAATGGTTCAACAAGACAAATTGGCAACTTCAACAAATATATAAATAAAATTCACCCAAGCCTCAAGTTCACTTCAGAAATAGAAACCAACAATAGCATTAATTATTTAGACCTAACCATCACAAAAATAGAAAATAAACACAACTTTAAAATATACAGAAAGCCAACACAAACCAGCCATACTATAATCGCATCTTCGAACCATCTACAATCACACAAAATAGCAGCATACAATAGCATGATATAACGAGCTCTAACCATACCCATGCTACAAGATGACCTAAATAATGAAATGGCAATTATCAAACATATAGCGCAAAACAATGGTGGACAAACTCGTACATAAAATACAGAAAAAACTTGAAAATCGTAACAAACCTCTACACTGCAACAACAAGACAAAATTCATTCCAATGCAATACACACCAATTTTTGATCAGCAAGTCCGCAAAACTCTTTCAAGAAATACAACTACAACATAGCCTACAGAACAAAAAACAGTTTATCACAATATTATAACCACACAAAAAATAACCAAGACCTATACAACAATAGTGGCATATACAAACTAAATTGCAGTGATTGAAATAAATATTACATTGGACAAACAGGCAGAAAATTTAGAGAAAGATTTAACATATACCTAGCAGCAGAAACAATAATAGAATTGCAAACTCAGCATTCGCAGACCATTTAATTGATAACATACATTCTTATACCAGCATACAGGATAATATGTCAGTGATACATAAAATAAATAAAGGTCACACCATGAAAGTTATTGAAGAATATGAGATTTATAAACATCACAAAAGCAATCCAGAAAAAATCTTAAATAAAGAATTGAATTTTGCTTCCAATTGCCTTTATGATCTAATACTTTACCAAAAACATAAAATCAAGAAAATCTAGTAGGGCACAAGATACAATCTGATAAGAATTGAACAGAGCTGCACCTTTATCTTTCCAAATCAGTCTTGGAGGAAGTACACCAGAATGAGGTAACTCTCAAGTGTAGCAAAGTTGAACAAATTTATTTATTTATGTTACGTGTACAAAAAATGTACGAAAATATATGTTACCGTAAGTGTTGTGTATATATAACTGTTTGAGTGGACATAGATAGCTGGCCTGATGATGCTGCCTGTGGCAGTGAAACATGTCGCCACATAAAAGGTAAAGTACAAATATAGACTACATTTGACAGAAAATTATTAATATATTATAAAACATCTGGTGTGCACATCACACAACTTTCCTTACCAAAATAGATGCTGTATCAATTACCAAATTTTTCGAGCGAGAGATTGATGATACCATTTTCGAGTTAATAGGAGTATCCGTTTCGAAGAAAGCGGTACTAACTTCAAAACGGTTAATCCCACGGACCTGATTTTGGTCTCAATCGATTTCTCACCCCCAAAAATGTCAAGGTCGATACCAAACACGGCTAGTTTAAAAAAAGTCATTTTTGCCCCCAAAAAGGGCGTTTTTGGGGTCAATTTTTGAAAAAATGGAAAAAGTTGAGTGGGTTATCTTTTTTGACATTCTTTTGGACGCTGAATCGAATGAGACCATTTTCAAGTCGATAGGACCAGCCATTTCGGAGATACAAACAAAATAACTTGCGTTTTTGTAATAACTTTTTTCAACGAATTTTTAAGGGTATATAGCGTACATAGCGTGTTAAGGGGGTCTGAGTAGAGTATGTTAGCAAAGTTTAATCAAAATCGTTAGAGGGGTTTTGGAGTAAATACCAAAAATGTGCTAAAAACTGGTCCCACGGTAAGACACCAACTCCGATTTGCTTCAAATTTACAGGGGTTAAATTGTTTACGTGTTTGAAGATATCCTGTAAATTTCAGCTTGATCCGTCCAGCCGTTTGCCCTGTGCACTCCGGACACACAGACACACACACAGACACACAGACACACAGACAGACCAATTGCCAAAAATGCATTTTTTGGACTCAGGGGGCCTTGAAACGTAAAGATATTATGAAAACTCGACATCGAATTTTTGGGTCGATCGCAATACTTACCTTACCTAGTATAGGGTAAGGAAAGTAAAAATATATGTAGTTCTAAGGCTATCAACAATGAATATAAAAGTAATCCCTTTAGGTCGTCATAATTCAGAAAATACACCTGTCAACCGGTGTATAGTAGGAAAACCCATATTTTATGCTGCTAGTATTCAATTGTGTTTTATACAGCACAAAGAAAACTTATCAGTTGCTTTCAAGAAAGAATTGAAATTGTCCTACAAGAGAAATATTATCTCGGTTGTGTTACAAGAAGTGCTCTCTCCCTTGCTCTGCAATCGATGCTATCTGGTGTAACGTGTCAGATCATTTCCCAAGTGGAATTCAATATAACTTGTAGTTCGACCTCGAAGGTCAAGTAAAATCAATTCGATATCAATCATGTTTGTAACCGAATTTAACATCTGCGATTTGTGTACAGCTTGGTCCAGATCAGTTGTTCGGATAGCCATAAGGGTAACATTCGTAGATAAAGTTTATGTATACATATTTACAAAAAACTGTTTGGTAAATTTATTTATTTACTGATTATGTTCTCAAGGTAATTTCAGTTTTCAAGGTATACCCCGCCAATGAGTGGAGTTTTCGAGGTGAAATGAGAAAAGGAAAGCAGTAAAACAATGTTAATGTTATGAGAGAAAATGAGGAAGGCACCTCACAGAATATTTTCCTTTTAAAAGTATAATACATTTTTTCTAAATTTATATTTTCATTTCATGAGTGAATGTTATTCATTGTAGCGGAAAAATTCTTCGTTTAAATTTTAATCTGCTAATCTATATTGTTTCAAAGAACAGAATTAGTTTATCATTATATAGTTACTCGTACATTTATGTATAAGACTTACTTAAATATACATACTTAAGACACACGTAGGTAATTCCATAATTTTTTTATTTACATAATAATCCTCTTTTTATATTTTGAGCTTTTTTCCACTAATAAATAATAATAATTTGTACTATAATATAATACTGAATAATTATATTACTATTTAAATGTATTGTTAGTGGGATTTCATAAAATTATAACACACTAGGGGAGACCCCTGCGTGTTCCGCACGCCAACCCCCAATGGAAAAATTCTAAAAACATATCTTATGTTTTATATATAATAAAGGTGTAGGATTAATAATAACCTCAAAACTAAGATGGTAAATAATGTTAAATGTTCAAATAAAATTATTGCTTATATTTTATAACAGCAGTTATAATAATGGTTAAAAGAACCTGCAAGGCTCAGGTCTAAACTTTAAAACCCTAGCCTAAAAGCTAGAAATAGAAAAAAAATTGCTTCAAATGTTGAAATCAGCTGTTAATAAAAATATTGGAGCAAACAGCTATATTATCTGTTATTTTATTCAATTGGTTGCTGGTAATAAATGTAAATACATGTGTTGGTTTATAATTCTAGGCCTAACCTAAGAATTTTTTCCGACTAAATTTACAAATATTGAAATAAAAAAAGGTTTTTATCGAAATGAATTATAGCCTATGTTACTCAGGTATAGTGTAGCTTTTTATTAGTAAGACTATTTTTTCAATCGGTTCAGTAGTGCCAAAGATTGCCCCCTACATACAAACAAACAAAGAAATCTTACCTCTTTATAATATTAGTATAGAAAAGTAGGTACACAAGTAACACAAGTCATAATTTCCAGGATAAAATAAGATACAAATTCAACAATACAATATTTTCTGTTATAGTTTGTTAAACAATCCTCTGTTACGAAAGTTAAAAACTAAATCAACTCCTATAGTTGCGAGTATAGGTAGGCTACATCCGAAAGTAACAAAATAGTACAACAGCTGATGTCACCCATCATCTGTAATACGTAAACAAAACCAAGCCTAGATTATACATTGAGGTTATGTTTACAACTTCAATCAAAACAAACTTCTTATAATATCAGGAAGTTAATTGTATTTTGCATATGAGTTATAGAACTTATGTTGGCTATAATATGCTATATTATTGGCATTTGATAATATAAAATGAATGAGTAATGAGACAGTTACCTAATTATGTAACAACTGTACACGGCAAATTGTTGTTTAGTGCACATTTTGTACGATATTTATTTCAGTAAATGTCTCATTACTCAGTTATTTATTATCCGATTGTAGAAAATAAAGTATGATTTTAATCCTCATAAAATTTTACATTTTTTGTACTGGTAACATTTTTTTAGAAAAATTACGGTTTTTGTGAAATTCATCATCAAAGATTTTAAATGGCCGCCATTTTAAAACTGTTTAAGATATCGTAACGAAATTTTATACACTTGTTTGACCTAGCAAGGTACACGTTCATGGCAAACTTGAAGTTTCTATCTAAAATACTACTCAAGTTATAAAATAATTTGTAAAAAACACAAACAGACGGACAGACAGAAAACTAGGCATTTCAGACCCATATTTGTATGACGTGTTTTGACTGTCGTGAAATAAGGAACAAATACACAAAATATTTCCAGGGAGTTTGTAAACACCCTGTATACCGTACAAACTTTTATTATAAATATATAAATTTTTACAAAATTTAAAGAAGAAATAAATATTCACTTAGCTTCGGAGACATTCGTACATCTTCATATAACATAAATAATTTACAAAATCATATGGCTAATATACTCATTCCAATGTACCAATCTAACTTACACGGGAAACACTATTTCGGCGATATTAGGCCTACTGACTACCTATATATTTGTTGAACAATATTCATCTCCATTAAGGAGATGTGTTTAAAGCCATCGCTGAGCTCTCTACTAGAATTGTGAGGCAGTTATTGTGCGTTTGACATAAATAAGCGGGAAATATCGAAAAAAAAACATGAATAATTTTTTGATGATTATCTAATGTTTTTAATGGCCCGTTAAGGGGATTCAGCTATGCCTAGAAAATTGAATCAAAGGTTTTCATCCTCATTTTCACCAAATAATTTGATTTTGAAATACAATTTTAAAGGCGTCTTTTTAAGTGGGCAAATACATGGTAGCTAAGTTTACCGTATGTATGTATATAGCACGACAATTTTTTTCTTGCCCTTTAGCAAAACGGCCACGTTGCTTGATGTTAGGAATGTTGAAGATTATGTAACTAGCCCAGCTCTCTTAAGATGAATATAAATTTTGATTGAATAAATTGAGGATGTACCATTATGTGAGTGTATTGGAAATTGTATAAACTGATTTCAAGAAATGTCTAAAAATGTTTAACCATTCTATTAAATCGTTTCTGTATTTATTCAGACTAAATCTTTGAAGTAATCTTACTTGCCGAGCAAAATTTGTATTTGTTAGTCGAACCTGGCAGAGACCCAGAAACTTAGAACTTCCTTAGAACTAAATACAAGTACGTTTCAAAAATAACAATTTAAACCGACCTTAATGAAATAAAGTAACCTTACGATACATTGTGAAGCCGGGAAGTGATCGATAACCTTGTTTCATACGATTTTTCACTTCACAATATATCTTTACACGTAATTGGAACGTAAAAGGAAGATAGCCCGGCCAAAGGAATGGACGCTCTATTGTGTAAAGAATAAGGAAGGGTGGATTCAACCCCAATCACCGAGGAATCGATATATTGTGAAGGTCCGGATGCCGATCCTAGGAGTCGGATACAGTTTCATGTTTATACGCGGTTTGTCGTAAAATAACGTGGAATTCGTAATGAACGAAATAATGGAACGGAACAATAGAATACAGTGTTTTGTTAAAGCTTAAGCGAACAGCATACATAAATAGTTCAAACAACAGATACGTTTAATCAAAATAGCAATGAAGAAAAGCAAAAAGAGAAACAATGAGACAGGTTAGATAAACACACACATGTTGGTGCCTTCTATTACGTCAATTTAATTTAATCCAATAATGGCTAACTCTGGTTAAAAAACACATTTCCGAAATTTTAACAAAGTAAGTTAAGTAAAAAACATTTTTCCTTATCGTTTTCGAACTTTCACAATTTTTGCGCTTTAAAATACAAATTTTGCTAAATCATTTCCCAATGTGAGACATTGGGACCCTATACGAATATACATTTCAATTTTCATACTTGTATCTTAAGGGTCTGCTCCAGTAAACGAGAAAGCAACCGGAAACCCAACCGCTTCTCACTGTATCCCTATCTAAACAGTGCAATTTCTTGCAGCTGAACGCTTTGACATTGCCTCATTTCAAACCATTTTATAAGTCTATCTTTTGTAATTGAGTGTTGAAAAAAAAAAACTGAATATTCTTTATAAAATTTCGGATCCGGCTTGCAAATTATTTTTCATTGTTATTTTTTTATTGTGTTAGGAAAAAAATTCAAACTTTATACTTACAAAATGTCAATTACATAACAAATTTTTTTTTAATGTAAATTGCAAGACGGATGCGTATTGTGACTGTGCTTAAAATGAGACCTTGCAAACAATTTTTTGATAAAAAGTAAACAAAATAAATGGTTTGAAATTTAACATTGCTCTTCTATATAAATAAAATTCAATGTATGTTTGTACGTTTGTCTGTATGTTTGTCCTTTATGCGTTACCAAACCGTCCATCCGATTGCTTTGAAATTTTGCATAGTAACACAGGTTAACCCTGGGAAGGTTTTAGGCCATTTACCAAAGTCCTAGGACATTAGGGCTACGCCCCAGTGGCCCTCAAAGTTTCAATGTTAATCTTATGGAAGGTCAATCTTAAGGAAGAAGAAGAAAGATTTCTTTTGATTTTATCAGGGGCACAAAAAACAGCTGTTCGTATGAAAAGCTTAAAACAGCTGATTTTGATCAACAACTGATTTGGATCAAAAACTGAATATAATTTTAGGTTAGGTAAATCAAGCAATAAGCAGAATCCCATTATAATTTACATCGGCCCTCAGGGATACGAATTACAGGCTTTCAAAGTTTCAAATTAAGCAATAGCAAAGCATTGCCGGGTCAGCTAGTATAGGATAAAAATCCAAGATGACCGCCACTACAGCAGACCCTTAAAGTAAAACAACAGCTAGTAAGCGAAGTAACATAGCGATTAGCGCGATATAAATCAAACGTTATTTTAAATTTATATAAACGTTACTACGTTATGAATAAACCTATTACAAATATAAATTTCCGCTATAAAGGTTACAACTTTTTTTAAATCTCCGACTCACAAATTACAAACTTGAATACACTTTGCGAAAACCTTCTCGCGTGTGCAATAATGAAATTCCACACATCAGTAAAGCCGTCCCCTTCCCCTGGACCACCTCTCTTAGATACACATGAATATACATCAACAGTAATTAATTCCTCGGAGAGCCTTGGTTGCCCTAGAACAGAGTGAGATGCAATAAAATGATTATGCAGATTTGAAAGCTTTCAGTCTTGCGCCAATTTTCTAACCTATTTTCTAATTTATAACTTTCCGAGCTCGTGTGATCACAGCTGTTTTCATCTAATTGGATTCAAATTATACTGCACTGTTTTCAACACGAGCGGTTATATTCATGTGGGAGCAAAAAGGAGAAGTTCTCTTGCAATAAACTAGTTTTTTAAATTACTGCTCCGTGGTTAATTAAACATTAACTTTGCGAATCACAAAGTTCGATGCTTTAAACGTTCGACCTTTTCATCAAAAGATCAGATCAAAATTTATATAAACTTACTTTCAATCATGGTTTCGATAGAGCTACAAAATGTTGTAGACACAATAATCATCAAATGATCTTTCACACAAAGCGTATTGACTTACAAGGCATGTCGAAAACGCCTTCAAGTTTAATATTCATGACGTCAAAAAATGTCGATTCAACCTCTGTTTTGATTTCAATAATTTTTGTTCTGTAGCAGTACTTCCTGATCTATTTATTTAAGAGTTTAAAATATCAAAATGTATCTTAAAATAAGGTTTTTTTTTAAGGCAATCCATAGCCGAGTGGATAGTGTGGTATCGTCCTAATCAGAAGATACCGGGTTGCAATCTCGGCTGGAGACCAGGTAGCTTAGCATATATTTTGTGAAAGGGAAGGAGGGTGGAAGTAAAGCAAACGGTGAGTGGCTTGCTTCAGAGCTGACGGAATTTGACTAGTTATCTGGTCTCCAGCTTGTTGTGTTTTGCATACTTTTAATAAGGAATTTAAACATATACTTATTTGTTTAATTTTTGTAGCACAAATTTTTTTTGTGTTAAGAAATTTGAATGCAACTTATATCCTCTAAACATGCAAATTGCAAGACGGATGCGTATTGTGACTGAGCTTAAAATGAGACCTTGCAAACAATTTTATGACAAAAAGTAAACGAAATAAATGGTTTGAAATTTAACATTGCTCTTATGGGATAACAATCCAAGATGGCCGCCACTGCAGCAGACCCTTAAGTAGTTTTTTCTCCAAGTTGTTTCTATGTCAGTCAGTCAAGTAGTCATTCAGTCAGGCCTCTTCTGGGTGTACCAGAGCAGGTGGCCGGCTTGTATATAGCATTGAAACGAGAATACTTAGACATTTAGTTTAAACTGATAACCCCCTATTTCGACCCCATGGAATTCAGAAAAAAATGTTTTCAACCCTCTTAAATGCCCCAAAAGGGTATTTTGTGGGGGTGGGGGTTGGTTTTGGGGAATTTTCAAATGTAAAGGTAGGTCGTGTTGTACCTCATTTTAAAGGTCTCGGTACACTGCTCATTAAAACAATTTTTTTCATTTATCTTCCACCGTCAATACAGGGTGGTTTCGAAACATCATAAAAACTGAAGTTTATATATCTTTTTACATCTGACATAAATTTTTTTTAACAGCTACGATTTTTAAAGTACATTGACAAAGATGTGACCTTTCAAACAATACCTAATTTTGGTAGGTTTTCTCACATTTTTAGCAAGTATAAAAATTTACAACTTTTAGAAGTTTAAATAAACGGTATCAGTTAACTGACACAAACTTTCTCCCAACTTACTGTAGTCAAAATAATATTGTTTTTAATCATTTTATTTACTACTTTTTAGAACAAAACAAAAAAATAATATTCTACCTAGTCAATCGTATAAAAAAGTTATTGTCCCAGGCGGGATTCGATCGCGCGACCTTTGAATTACTGGCCGTCCTCGCTACCGTTGTGCTACCCCGTGCGGCCGTCGCCGTGATGCTAGATTGACAACATAAACTTGTTTATTTTTTAACATTTCCCCATAATTATGAAACGCCGAAGTTTTGATAAAAGCGGGTGGTGTCATTTTGTTTGGCATCTTAAGCACTATAAATACTGAAAATTTGATCAAAATCGTTAGAGCCGTTTTTGAGAAATTTGCATTTTTGTCGTTTTTATTGGTGTTTTGGGGTAAATTACCCTTAAAAATTAAAAATTCCAAAAAATGAA
>JAGFPH010010414.1:5922-40208 GCA_018207615.1 Philaenus spumarius | reverse complement strand
TGAAACTTGGTTACTAGCATTCAATCTACTTCTACTATATTCTACTCCCTCATCTTCATTAGTCTAACTAGCACAAAGTAAAATTATTCAAATAAAAACAAGAGTGCATTTGTGTGGGAGAAATGCTAAATTAAAAATGTTTGGCTATCATAATAATTTACCGTGTACATTTTTTTCATTCAATTTATTTATTTTAATTTAAATGCACACAAAAACCCAGGGTTTGACTTGATTACTGGCCAAAGAGTATAAGCCTTACCAGAGAAACTACTTGGGAAGTTGCTCTATTTAATCAAGGTGTTTTAGGATTAAGTATGATCCCCTTCAGTAGAAGGTGGCTGAAGTCATTATGCTATGAAACTAACCAAATGACAAGAAATCATATAGATCAATTTCGCTACTACCAATAATCTCAAAGTTGTTCCAGAAGCCCATCATTGAAAACAGAAACCTTATCCCTGATCACTAATTTGGATTTAGGCGTAGTCATTCTACAAAAGACCAAGTCCGTAGGATTTCTAGTGTAGTAGAGAATTCGCTTCAGAAAAAGAAACATGTGCAAGTGTCTTCTTGGATGTAGCAAAGGCCTTCGATAGGGTATGGCGTGAGGAACTGGTGTGGAAATTACAAAGGGATTTACCAAAGCAATGCTACACAATACTGAAGTCGTATTTGTCTGATAAACACTTTTGAGTGAAATAAAAAGGCAAATACTCAAGACTAAAGACAATATCGGCAGGGGTGCCACAGGCCAGTGTGTTACGACTTATCCTGTACTTGTTGTACTCAAGGGACCTTCTTACACCAGAAGATACAATCATTGGTACATTTGCTGATCGCACTGTGATTCTAGCGACTGATCAATCATCAGATCCAAATTACAATAAAGTCTATACAGATTCCCCATGCCAATTTGGCTAAGTACCTGGTAATGAATCTGGATGTAAAATTAAAATGGAAGGAGCATGTAAAAAAGAAAAAAACAAGAATTAAATTTTAAGTGTACAGGAAAATGTATTGGCTGCTTGGAAGACAGTCACAACTATCAATACATAATAAACAGTTAATTTATAAGCAGGTTCTAAGATCAGAGTAGACCTATGGGATACAGCTATGGGGCTGCTCTAATAAGGCAAATATAAATATAATCCAAGTTTTCCAAAATAAGGTGCTTAGAGGTATGGAGGAAGCACCATGGTTCATCAGAAATGATAATTTACATAGGGACCTACAAATAGACTCTGTCAGAGATGAAATCAAAAAGCAGGCAGGGAAGCACAGACAACACATCATGCACCATGAACGCCCTGAGGTACGAGAACTGTTGGATGTAACTGGGGTGGAGAGAAGACTGAAAAGAACCAAGCCTTCAGATTTGATGGACAATAGTGATAAGGAATAACCATTGGGTTATATTTCTTACAAGTGTTAGTTATTTAAGTTGAATAAATTACTAGATGGGTTTCTTACTCAGGTGTAATACAAATAAAAAAATATATACATATTTATCAGCTTTTATTTTTATCGACTTTTAGGCGATAACCACCCAGGTTTTTCGCCGATAAAAAAAATGTGTTGGCTTTCGCCATTCACAATAATTCTTAAAATAAGCTTTTATTTTAAATTGAATTGACTCAGTTCTAACTGCTGTAAAATTATTAGCGAATTTCCATAGGAAAAATGAGCTATTGCAGTAGCCCTTATGGTGAGACTCAAGGTCGGGAGTAGCAAATGAGCATTGATCATGGTCCCCAGAACACATTTTGGGGTGTCATTAAAATTCATATATATATATATATATATATATATGTGTTCGCACTCTAGAGGCCACATTTTAAGTCCGATTTGGTTCAAATTTGGTACACATGTTGGTTGTCTACGTCGCTCAGACGAGTTCGTTAGCCAAAAAAATCCAACAACCGGAAGTACGTTTTTTGACTGAAAGTAACTATTTTTTAAGATTTTTACTACGAGAATGAAATTTTTGTAGAGTTTTTTCTAAAAATATAAATGTAGGATGTTATTCTGCACATTTTTTATTTTCACACGACCTTATAGCTCGCTTGGTTCCCCCAAAATCGACCAAAACGTAAAATACCATAAAAGTCCCCGGTTCAAAGCCAAGTGGTGCAAACTCGCGAGGCCAATAGGAGGAAACAAATTCTACTAATATATTATGTACACACAGACAGCTTTTCAATGCCTTCGTGAGTAGACCTATTCCCCAAATTGTTGGTTGAAACCCTAAAACATAGGCATATAAACTTAATTTTGGAAATTTGCTCAACTCACATCAGCGGTCCAGCTGCGTGGTCGAATTATTATATTGCTGCAGACAAAATGTTGTTAGAGAAAAGCTTCTGATTATTAGGACTGTGAAATTAAAAAGCGTCTTTTCCTCTCCAAACAGTAGCTAAATCAAATTTATTTCTATGCATTGTACTATCCTTACAATTAATTGATAAAGTGAAATAAACCAGCCATTAATTCTGTCAAACGGTTATTTTAGTTTACAAAGTACCTATTGAATCTCTAATGGCAAACAAACTGTACAAACCAAGGTCTTCATCTTGCTTTAATCCACTTATTTGTTTGGAGTTCTGTCGAGCATTTCTCCTTTCTGAAATAACCTGGCCAACAAATGATTTGAAAATTAACATCTTAATCTACAAATTAAATTTATTTTGAAGATATAATTCGTTATTTAACAAATAAAATAAATAGTTTACTTATTTTATACCTGCTGAAGCTAAACAAAATTTGCTCTGAAGCTTTAGTTCAAACTTTGTTAAATATATGATAGTGTATACAAGGTTAACTAAAATGAGCTGCTTCTCAGATAAAAACTTTATGAGTTTAACACTCAAAAAGTACAACTAGTCTAAATAAAATTGACCACTATACAAAAATTCACATTAAATAAGGCACCATGTTTGATTAAAAGAGAACTTAAATAATATTTTATGAATTTTAAAAGAATTCCCAAAGAAGATAATGAGACTGATAATTTGCTTAAAATAGTATTAGGCCTATTATAAAAATTTACTATAGCAATCACACTTTAAGTAATATATTTTTTTTAAACTTCATAATAAATGTATTCTAAACATTAAAAACTTGGGTTAAGTACATCAATTAATTGCTCTAAAAACAGTATTTATTCTTGAACAATACTAAGAATCTACCAGTAAAATTTAATTACTGAAAGTTATAAAGCTACACCACACACTACACTTAGGAAAGGTTACTCTCATAGACAATTATTTACCTTCAATGTAAATTCATGAAGTTTTTTTATTGATTGAACTCTTTGACGGCCAAGTGAGTTGAATCTATCGAAAATGAAATTACTCCACAACCACGGTTTGAACATCTGTTCTGTAAGTGCTTTGGTTAATCTGAAAACAAATCAATGTGATATTGTGTAAATTTGTCTAAATAAAATTAGATTTTTAAAACATACTTTAAAAATAATAACTTAAAATTACTTGAAATAAATTTTCTACCTTATCGTTTCTCCGTCAAGTGACCTCACTTTTGTAAATTGTGATGCGTTTTGGTCTTGTTAGCCCATCATCAGACAATATATGATTAATTCCACTTATATAAGGTCGTTAAGTTTTTAAAAACATAATAAAACACTAACACAATACAGTTCACATGTAGAGTCCGTTTAGGTGTGCACACGTCGGCTGCTGGCCAGCGACTGTCAATCAGTATTACTCCGCGCTCCGAAATATTTCGTACCGCGGGCTTCTTGGATAGATATTGCCGTGTCATAGAGAATATTGGAGTTAAAACTCAGCTGGTCGTTTAACAGTTGGTGTTCACCGTTTTTGTCTTTATATTTTGATGCCTTATATATCTCATATTCTTCAACCGTGTTCATAAATCTACCTTTGGGACAAATTTTAATAGGTTTTAGATTATTTTGTAAGTCTGCGTAGCCGTGGTCCTTATCTATTAAATGGCGTGCAAAATTCATGTGAACTGTATTATGTTTGTGTTTTGTGCTTTTTATGTTTTTTAAAAACTTAAGGACCTTATATAAGAGGAATTAATCATATTGTCTGATGATGGGTTAACAAGCCCGAAACGCGTCGCCATTTACAAAAGTGAGGTCACTTGACGGAAAAACGATAAGGTAAGAAACTTTAATTCAATAACATTAGTGACCTGGATACCAATAAAATGTATTCATTAAACGTACTGACTTCATAGTAAGTCAAATAAGTAAGTACCGTACTGGAAACTTTGTTTAAGTATTAAATTGAAAATACTACTTATTAAGAATATTTTGTCATGATACATTTTGTGACTTGTAACCAAATAATGCTTTTGATGTAACAAGTTAAAAAATCATTGTACCTACCGTATTGTTATAATGAAAATTAAATATAATATTTAATTAAACAAAATGTAATATGATTCTATATCACATAACTAGAGAAAATGTTAAAGAAGTTGAGAGAATGAATACTTCATGAGTCAAGCCTATATACCCGCAGTTTAACAATTTTATTCCTAAGAGGCAAACAGATAATGCACAAAGTAGTCTTTACTTGTGCAGAGGCAAACAAATAAATCTGTAGCACAACATGTTTAGACAAATAGACCAATTATTAGTTTGTGAATGTTCTGATACAGTTTAGGAAAATGTTTGATGTACATTCCTGGTGTCTTTGTTATTGACCCTGATTGGTAGTAAAACCATTTGTTTCAATGCCTAGTTTGGGGTGTGCATTGAATACTTTCTATGGAGCATAACATTTATCGAGATATATTCCAGCCTGTATGTAGAGTGTATTTATCATAGTTATAATCTCATCTTTAAATAATAAACTGACAACTTCAAAACAGTCTCAGAAAATGTCAACAATTTTGCAATAGAATTACTTTATAACTTCTTGTTTTGATTTTTTTTTTAGACTGAAAAGTTGTTGAATATATCTATAATTTAAGAAAGTTTTAACATAAGAAATAATTAGTAATAAGGACAGTTTTATCATGAAACTCTAAAAACAATTAATTTTACAAACACCACTTAAGTTAACAAAGTCGTTAGATCAAACTTGCAATACAAACCATAATTTTATATAGATATTTGTCTAGTTGTATAGTTACAATAAGTTAACTTTTGACAATGATTAAAAAAAATCGCTGTCAACTTTGACAGACAGTATTGAATATTAATCTGCAATGAAATCATACAATTTTAACATAAAGAACTTTCATTTCAGTCAGCCAAAAAGAAATCTTTTGGACATCCCTATGTGTGTGTTTACAATCTTGTGTGTATAAAGTTGGACATTCCACAAGGGGCTGGCGTGTGTTGAGATAATTTTTGCATCTTAAAGCATACAGATTAAAAATGTAAGAACTAAAAGACAGGATTTTTTGCAAAACATAAAATCTCTACTGATGATTAGTTGACTTTCCAATTGATAAACAATTCTCGGAATGGAAGTGGTGAAAATACACGACAATCTTTGGACTATGTTTTAATAACCCAAAAGTTAACATCTTCTGTGGATTAACAAAAGAAAAAAGTACAGTCCTTTATTTTCAAGAGAAACCCAATAACAGAATGGTGTACTTAAAGATGCTAGAAAACTTTTTAATCCCACAGATTGGTGAGGACTACCTAATGTTGCATACACTTCCTGCAGGATGGTGTACAGCCGCAATACCTCATGTCATTCACTGGAACAGACATCTTTCAATTTTCACTTCTGGGGATATATCAAGGTTTAGTTTGTAAATGACCCTTACCAGCTTCTCTCGCAGAGGTCAAAACCTTACATGCTTCTGACGGTTTAATAAGAAAATTTTCTTTAGATGGTATGTGTGCAAAATCATCAATGCAAGTCCTAAATATAACTTAGTATAGTATACCTACTAACTAACTATAAGGTACCGGTAATAAATATTTTCCTTTGCTCAACAAAAACACCAAAACCAGCCTGTAAGTATCTTACAAAGAATAGATTTACAAAATTGTAAAGTACTTTTTGAAAATACGGTATATATGGTAATTTTTATTTATATTTCAACCTAGGCGGAGAATAATAACCATAAATGAAAATATTCCATACATATCTTACATAGTGTGTGCGGAAATGTAATCTTCGCATTCATTATCCCTTTTGTTAAGTTGTATATTCAAATCCACTCCCATGGCAGTACCTAAAGAACACATAAACATACTGTTGACTGGAATATAAAATCACATAAATAAACATCTCGTATGAATAGATAAAAGAATCAAGTAAAATTCGAAGAACTAACAAATAATATTACCCCAGTATTAACCGTTTAATAAGGAAATAATAAAATTGTAATCTTTATTGACTATGCATTGGAGCTATCTAATATTTTAAATAAAAGAAAGAAGAATTTGACAGTAAACATATTAAAAGACAATGAGCAGTTGAGAATGATTATTGGGATTAAAGCACAAGCTTACATTCCTTTCCTTCTACATAAGCTTAACATATTTTAACTTATCATATTTTAACTTATCATATTTTGAAGATGAATTAAGATAATATTTGTACATATATCTCAATACATTACTCTTCATTTGACTTAATACAATCCTTTAAATCCCATATACGAGTACTTTTTAGTTCACTTTATACAATACTTATACTTTAAAATCCTGACTAGAACTCTTAGTATTTACAGAGTTTATAGTTTCTTTGTTAATTTAAAATTACATAGATCAACTAACTAAAATTTTAAATGAGTTAGAATAGTAATGTTAAATACAGCATTATTATTACGAGGGAGTGTGAGATCTCCTTCCACAAAACAATGAACCTGTCTCATGAGATCTACTGAGCCCAATAAACATGTATACACATACAATAATAAACAGATTACATCACACCTGCTGTTTTTTGAATCGAAGAAAGGTTCCGCCAACTTCTTCTCATAAATAATTGGTATCAGATTAACCAGAACTGCCACAATGATTCCAAGGCATCACGTTTAAAAAAAATGGTAAAGTTATCCCCTTTTCTCCATACCTTTGACATAATGGATAAATCACTAATCCCATCGGATGGAGGTGCCACCTCAGTTCTGACATGTTATGACCAACCAGTGTTCTGCTTGAATGTCTATACAGGCCTTGAATGAAGTCGTGAGCCTTTTTTTACTTCTCACCATCTTTCATCTCCATCTGTTCTGATTTAACAAATTTGTTCTTACCTTAAAGATACATCAACTTTGTTTGGTTATAATGTATACTTACTGCTGATAATATCCAAAGTTAGTAAAGAAACCAAAGGATATACATCAAATACAGTCCCTGAAGGAATCTGTTTTAGATTTTGGATAAGCTTATCACTTTTATCAATAAAAGTATCAATAAATGAATCCAGCATTGCAAAATGAAAAGTTGGGGTAAACATCTTCCTACGTGAGTGCCATTTTGTACCTGAAAATTAACATATTAAAATATTATAATTTGTTAAAGTTAACTTTTTAAATTGGAGCAAGAACTTATTAACCCTCTAACGGTAAGGTACGGGTCGGATCCGACCCAAGCAATGTTAATTGTCACACATCAATACCCCCAAACTTTTTCTCAAGGCGAAATTTCAAGGAACCCTATTAGTTAGGCTTTGAGAAAGCGTGGAAGAAGACACATGTTTCTGTGAAGTGTTGTTCTTCCTCTGCTTTCAATTTTATCCTCACATGTCAGTCGCCGGATCATATACGACCCGACCTTACCTTTTATGTTATGTTTTGTCAAGCTTTAGTTTTATAAGTTTTACTAAATTTAAACGAATAAGAGACTAAAGCTGACATTTTAGACAATGATTATGATGTGGCAGACATGTTTGATTGTGAGATTGATGATCACCTTGTACATGCCCAGTGTAAAGACAATGAAGATGATAGAAGTTTTAAATTAGGGAAAGTAAATGGACCAACAAACCACTTCATTCCATATTTTCAAGAACAACAGCATCCAGTATTGTTACTCATTTGCCTGGGCCAAAAAAATGCTCGTAGCCTAACTAATGAATTGCAATTATTTTCTTTATTCATAACTGATATTATGATAGAAAAAGTAGTTTTGTATACTAACAATGCAATTGAAATAAATAAACAGAACTACAAATCAGTTCAGTGGTTTATACATCTCACATATTTGATGGAGGTGAAGGCATTATTGCATGGGAATATTATTCATGAGTGGCGTATTGAAAGGATCTGGATTGAAGATATGTTTTCATCAATATTCGGACGACCTGTTATTCGTTGTGCTGTGGCGCAGAAAACGTTTTGTTTTCTTATGAAAAACCTGAGGTTTGATGATAAATGACACGGGAACCAATCCTGTGACAAATTCGCTGCATTTCGCGAAATGTGGGATAATTTTATAGAAAATTGTGAGATGAATTACAGTCCCTCAGAATACGTTACAGTAGGCCTAGATGAGACTCTGTTAAGCTTCCGAAGAAAATGTTCATTCAAAATGTTTATACTATCAAAACCAGATAAGTATGGCTTAAAAATAATTTCACTTTGTGATTCTAGAACATTTTACTTTATGAGTGATATTCCATATGTTGGTAAACCATGCTTGAAAAGGAAAAGATGCAAATTTTATGATCCTTTAAAGGGTAGTAAAGGAAATCTATTTTGTGCAATGTGTTACAGTTGTTTATGTGCAGAACACAAAGTAATATTTTGTCCGAAATGTGCTTCTGCTCAAAACCCTGATTATTCACATTAGCATTCTACTATAATTATTAATTAGTTCATTTCTAAATACTATATTATCTAATCAAACAATAGTTAATCAATTTACTGTAATTAAATAGTTTAAGTTATTTCCGTTTTACTACTAAGAATTGTATTTGATACTTTATTAAGGTTCTATAACAAAAGATTTTGGCCAAAATTAATTTAAAATAATATTAATTTTTCATATAACAAAAAATAATTTAACTATATTTATTGTTATATATATGTAATAAATATGTATTACAATTCAGAATTTATTTTTATTTTCATTATTTTAAAGAAAACAAATGGCGGGGTCGGATCCGACCCAACCTTACCATTTGTGTGATGAAAATCCACCTTACCGACAGAGGGTTAACACTGTAAATTACAAAATACATAATGGTTGACTATAGTTAACAATAAGTTTCAAGTAATGTCTGTTGGATGGATACATAAATGTCTTGCTCAAACAGCTGAATGGATTAAATTAAACTAAACATATCCATAACTACATCTTAGATTAACACATCTTATATTAACACATACCAAAAACTCTCCTGAAGGGATAAAAAGGAGTAAAATGTGTTTCACTATTTCTTCAACATCTTATAGTTCCGAATAAAATTTTATAAAAGATTCCTATAAATCCCAAAATTACTACCTATTCAAGATTTTCAACAATCAGTCACTTGAGGATCAGCAGATTCTAGTGACACACAATTAAAGATAAATTATTATTTGAAACATGGAGAAGCTATAGTGGTAAATAATATTTTTCCAATGTTTGAAAATAAAAGTCAGAGTTTGAAACTTATGATAAATCCAGAGTAAATGGTTTTAATTTAATGTTTATATTTTCATGTTCATGAATCTGAAGCAACAAAACAGCAACTGACTGAAAAGTTAGAGTATAGTGGAGTTAAGTGCATTACTTAACCCCTTTGTCTCAAAATTTTCAGCTATCTCTGTTAGCTTTCAAGCAAAGAGCATATTGATTTAAATAGTTTAACTATTCACCACCAGATCTCAGTATCTCAGAAACTTAGTTATATACCTTATCCACACATCCATAGTAGGCCTATTATTCAACACACTAACAGGATCAACATTGACTCCAAAACTGCAAACATGTCACTTACTCTTGGCTTCTTCTTTATGTATCAGTTATTTAATTTGTATTTATAAATTAAATGAAAGTGCCATCAGTTTACAGCACTATTGTATTTTAAAACTAATTACCACAAAAGTTTTGAAAATACATTTATTTTTAGAAATATTTACATTTTTTGTAATCCATTTCTTCTCTACAAAGTTAAGTTTAAATATTGTAATAATAAACTATTAGCCTAGTACTTTTGACTAATAGCCTAGTAAATTATATTGACCTATACTTTTGTTTATATAATATATATTAAGGTGGTTATAAGTTAAATTCATTACAATGGTTTTCCAACTATAGTTTATTTCACCTCAGCGTGAGGAAAAACCAAATGACCGTAATAAAACCCTTACCCTTAGGCCTATTGTGCGACATCGGGGATGGGCACTTGTCGTCTGCCTTTGTATTAGAGTTATTGCTGTTTGTCCCAGTATCATTAGGCTATGCAAACTTTTTTAATTGAAAGAAAAATTTAAAACAAAATATATCACTCGCTGTGTTTTGATCGCGTGATTATTTTTATACCAAATATGAAGGAAATCGGTTTATTTTGGGGAAGGAAAAGTAAATAATTAAATCCTATGTGTTTTCAAATATTTTTTATCATCATGAATACGGAAATAAATTTACATTGAATAATGATGTTGAGTTTTATAAAAACCTCTTACTTACTACTGTACACAATAATAAACCGCCCGTTTCTCCCTAGGGCTAACGTACTTCTCTGGAGACGAAACTCTAACTTCTGCCATCGCACTCACTAGATTCACTTAGCTGAATTTTCACTTCCACTGCAAAAATAATCTGCAACACTTCCAACCGTGAACTGAACTACAAAACATCTACAACTGAACTTAATGACATCTTTTAATTTAACATCCCTTAATGACTGGTGTCCATCAGGAAGTCCATTTCCTGCGGAAGAAGGATAATTGCTAAGTTAAAGATTATAACAGCATACGTAACCACAGTATTGTCGTGTTTACTGTGATGGGATAGGATGCCGGGTTAAACAAACCTAATATTACACATAACTTACCTATTATCCTTCATCCGATAATCTTGAAGCGTTTTTGGAATAAATGTTATTCTTGATTTCCCTTTTATTTTTACCCATAGAACCATTCCCGAAGTTTGGCACTTTACTTATGGGACAACCTGTATAGCACAGTTATTTAATAGTTTTACTTTATGTCTATATTTTAATACTGCATTTAATTAACAAAAAAACTGTCAGGCCACTATAATGTGATGATTATTGTGTACAGTAGTAAGTAAGAGGTTTTTTATAAAACTCAACATCATTATTCAATGTAAATTTATTTCCGTATTCATGATGATAAAAATATTTGAAAACACATAGGATTTAACTATTTACTTTGCCTTCCCCAAAATCAACAGATTTCCTTCATATTTGGTATAAAAATAATCTCGCGATCAAAACACAGCGAGTGATATATTTTGTTTTAAGTTTTTCTTTCAATTAAAAAAGTTTGCATAATGACACTGGGACAAACAGCAATAACTCTAATACAAAGGCAGACGACAAGTGCCCATCGGGCCCATCCCCGATGTCGCACAATAGGCCTAAAGGTAGGATTCCTATGCTACGACTGTAGTGACTACAGCCGCGCGATCAGAGCTGTACGATCTGAGTCGCTCGGTTAAATTCTTACGGCGCGACTAGTGCAGTTACATTTAGAACGTCATGGCAGATAGATAATTTTTGGCTGCGTATCTTCTACTTGAGGAAGAGGAGGAAGAAGAGTTGTTATTACTGGCCCATCTTCAAAAAGCCGATCCTAATCTATTGTACCAAGTAAGGCGAGAAGAAGGATTTCAGAATATTCTAATTCAGAGAATACCCTAATCTTTGTATTTTGGGTGTTTAGGGTTATAAATAGACTGGTGTTCTCGCACAAGCTCAATAAGTTTAGAATCATTCATGTTTAAAAGACACAAAATACTTTAACACAGTAAAAAAAACACTCCAGCCGCCACGACTGTTACGACTATACTGCTCATGTCAGCAGTTGAGTCGTACGGCTCAAGCCGCCTCACCGGGGTCGCTGCAGTCACGTGGCGATAGACGCTCCTTAGGAATGAGTTCCATTTACTTCCATTATAAGGAGTCCATTACGTCTGGAGCCGCGCGGCTGCAGCGTTACAGTCGTAGCATAGGAATCCCACCTTAAGGGTAAGGGTTTTATTACGGTCATTTGGTTCTGCCTCACGCTGAGGTGAAATGAACTATAAATGAGACTTTTTGATGTGGATAATTCATAAAGGAAGTAACCTTTCTTTGAAGAAGATAAAGCCTTATCTTCTTCAAAGAAAGGTTATTGGGGCACCAGAATGGTGCGGAGAAATGTTATTAGTTTAAAGTATAGTGGTTTATTTTAAATGAAATCACCATCCAGTTGTTTTAATATATGCGAGTCAACACTTTTTCAAAAGTTTGTAAAGGCACTTATTGAAATCTGAACTTTCAAAGTACTGTACAGTAATTAGAATATATTGTAGACTTAAATTTACCCAAAGAAATTTTGTAAAATGTAGGCATTTAAAAAAATATACTTTGAAATAAAAACATTGTTTTCGCAGGAACTTATAAAACATGACATTAAAAATTTATCCTGTGCGAAATTTGAAATTATTATACGGTGTTCAGTTTCCAAAGTCACAATGTATTTCTGTAAAAAAAAAAAATTAAATGGCAGATTGCAAGATTGGTTAAAAACCAAGCTAGCCAGAAAGTCTAGTAATGCTACACTTATATATATATATATATATATATTAATTGGACATCAGTGAAATAGTTAAAACCTTAACTAACCTGTACTTGTAAGAAGTCCTGTTCCTAACCAAGGTCTAAGAAAATTATAAAAGGTTGACTTTTCGATTTCCACCGTACTTGTGAGGATCTTCTAAAATAAAAACGGAATTATTGTATTATAGGCCTAAGTACATTTTAAGTAATTGTAAGTACAAAATATGCATACAATAGTATGCATTCAGTGCAAAGAAAGCTGTAGGATAAAATGTATAGGTAATAATAGCTAAGGTTAGGTTCCATTTGAGCAAAATATAATATATAATGGCAAAATATATACTTACAAACAAATTAATTATAAAGGACTAAACTTTGTTTGTACGTTTGTTTGTGGCCATGTTCGGAATAATCTCAGAAATGATGACCTTTTTGGAAAAAATCTCTTACGGTAGATTATGTACTACAAATTTAGTAAAGTTGTAGTTGCTGCACAAATATGTATTATTACTGTATACATTGCAAGTAAGTATTGGACCTATTTCCATTCTTTTGCGTACAGAAGTGTTGAGTCAGCTCACCTTGTATGGATCAATCTGCTACAGCTTTTTAGTGATTGATGGGGCATGCAATAAGTGTAAGAAAAGCGCAAACCACCACTTTGAAGTTTTTTTTTTTCAAAACGTGAACATGAAGGGCTTACACTAGTTTAATGCAAGACTTACGGCTACAAAATGTATAGGGAAGGTGGCCCAAAATGATCCCTTTAAGAAGAAAATCTATGTGAACTCTCAATGCAATAAAACACAATTTTGATAAATTACCAGTGTCTTCTATGGTAAGTTGCCCATTCAATTCATATTATTTCACATTTATAAATCAAGTAGAACTTTTTGTAAATTACGTTTGAAAAAAAAATGTTCAAAGGATCATTTTACCCTCATCATAGGGCAAAATGATCCGATGATAAGGGTAAAATGATCCTTATTGAAAAACCTTTCAATTTGAACCTTTCGCCGAACATATAATATCTGAAATAGGAGCTACAACCACATTTGATGTATCCAGTATTGCTATGAAATAATAATACACATTAATTCAAAATTTTGACCAAAAAACTTTACTTTCAATACATTTAAAAAAAAAGTTTATAATGAAATATTCAGTAACTAATATCTAACATCAAAACCTGTTAAAGAAACTAACATTATGCTACATTTTTGAAAATTTAGAAAATAATAATAATACACATTAGGCTATTTATAAAAGTATGATTAGAAAACTGTACTTGGAAAATGGCAATTTTAGAAGTTTAGAATGAAATAAGCAGTGAAACAGTTCCTAAAATATAAAGTAGTATAAAATTATAGCTGTTCAAAATACCAATATTATGCTATATGGTAGTAGCCTATATTAAATAATAATAAGAATACTATTAATTTAAAAAATATGATCATAAAACTGTAGGCTACTTGAAAAATGGTATTTTGAGGAGTTTAGAATATAATAATAAAATGAATACCGTCAACTGGGGTAACTTTGGCCCATTTTTTGAGTTTTTTCATATAAATTGCCTTATATTCCTCATATATAATTAATTAACTTCCATGTACTATTTGTTTTTGAACTCTGCATACTTCAAAGCGTATATTGACTGGTTTTTAAAACTCAGAACTTATTATTTATTTTTTTAAGATTTTTTGAAAATTTGGGCCAATCTTGCCTTTAATTGGGGAAACATTGGCCCTAATGTAAAATATCATGAAAACTAAGGCCAAATATGATTTCTGACAATGTTACCCCAATTTTAATTATGGGTTTATGTAGGTAGGCACTGTACAATGAGTTGGGGATAAAATAAAATGAAACTAAACATTTTACAAAAGTTTTAACAACATGTATTCAACATTTATTTTGAAACTGTTGCTTCTAATGTTATGTTATATGTTACTCTTCAATTTTAACAAAAATACTAAGTAAAAAACACATCCAGTTCTGGTACAATGAACTGGTTTCGTTTTGAAGCAATTTTTGGTGGTTTTATTTTACAACATACATCTTCCCAGTCATAAGAAAAAGTGTCATTCTTTTCGGGCCAGCGCCAGAACTTAAGCTTTTTTTCCATGCACTGAACTGTAGGGCCATTGCTAGAAAGACTTATAATCCTTCCAGGATACTTTTGTTCATTATAATTTACAATAACAAAATTGTCAATGGCAAACTCCGATGGGTCGTTAGAGACTGAAGAATCGAGAAGGGGGGCTTCATGATCTTGAATGCTATCTTCAAGGTCTGAGAAAGTTTCACTAACTTCATCAGACTCTAATACAACTTCTACATCGTCTTCATCTTCTGATGAGCTAGAATAGAAAATTTGTTTACTTCGTTTTCTTGACTTTATTTCCTTTTTCCCATTTTGTGTTTGTCTTTGAGATTTTGTTTTTCGAGCTGTTACACCACTTGTTGATGGCTGTAGGTATGATTCCTCTGATAAGTCATTAACAGTTATACTTTTTCCTGCAGGTACTTGGATCTTCTTCTTCTTCCTCTTTGGTCCACCAGTTTGTAGGTATTCGGCTCGTTTGTTTTCAAGTTGTTCCAAAAAGGAATCTCCAACGGAGTCATAATCAACATTTTGATTTTCGGGTAGTTTGTCTAGTAACTTTTGTTTGTTCAGAGGATGAATTCCACATTTTTTAAACCCAGCAACCAAATTACTTCCCTTGTTTTCGTCCAAATTATTCATGAGCTCTTTTAGCAATGTTGGGAACACATCTTTAGGAATAGAAGCATATTTGCTTCCCGAAGCAGATTCCATGTTGGGCTAATCTTGCCCCAATTCTTGGGCCAAACTTAGCCTAATCAAGAAAATCGAATTTTAAAAATAAACAAGATAAATTTCAAAAAAGACATACTTAAAATACTTTTAATATATGTTAAATGAAAGCTGTCATGTACTTACCAGTTAAAAAATATGAATAGTTCTGGATGTGCAAACAAAAGTTGGTTTATAACAAAACAGCCACAACAAGTAAATATAAATATGGAGCAGCACTGTAGTGGTGGCAAAAGATGGAACTACAACAATCTCGGTATTGGAGTCTAGCCAGTGCTGCTACCTATGATTTATCACAAGAATCATGTCGATAGCTCTATTTGGTAACCCACAGTAGATCAAATTATCTTTTTTCAAGATTTGGGCCAAAGTTACCCTTAAGGGCCAAAGTTACCCCAGTTGACGGTAGAATAATTCAAAGCATAGGCCTACATTTGCATAATGTGGTGCAACATATTAATCAACTAATTTTATAGTTTGTTCTTTTCATTTTTTCTTTTTATTAAAACTTCTGCCCACCACACACTGAACATTTACCCTCGAATTTCGAACAAGGTTCGTGTAACCATCGTCCACATTTTAAACATTTAATCCAATCACATAAAGCTTTCGTTGTTCCATATTTTTCCAAGCACTCAGAACACTCGTTGTCATCTATTTCCATTATTAAATCATCATCTGTATCTTGATATGGTACGCTATCTTCTTCACTTGATGTTGACGATGAACCATCTTTATAGGTCAATTTTCTAAAGATATTTTTTTAGGCTTAACATTTTTGGTTTTTTTGCCATCCTTTTCTTTTTTTCACGTGTTGTCTTCTCTTTTCTGTTCAGCTTTCTTCGCTCTTGCTTGTATTTTCTTCTCCTTCTCGTCTCTATTTCTCTTCTCCTGAAGAAGTTGGTCTTTATATGGACTTCTCGTTAAAACTGCACTGCCGATTGATTTCCTTTGGCGGGAAGTGAGTAATTCAGTCTTCTTTGGAAATGGTTGGATATCGGAGGGACTAATAGAGAACTTTGTGGAAATATCACACGTTTTCGGAGAGGTTAACATACAGGTTTGGTGACTAGGGCCAGGTATTGGATTAATAGGATAAATAATTGGAGTATTCTGACCTACAGCTTGAGTAAGGTTAGAGTCAGGTTGATTGTCTTTTTCTGGAGAAGTCACAGTAGTAATCGGTTGTAGCTCTTGAAATGACGTTCCAACATTTACAGCTGGTTCTTGAAATTGAGGATTACTTGGGATATCTGCTAATGGGTTATCTGTAACTTCTGCAGCAACAAAATCTATCTCTGAGAAGACATTTGGGTTGAAAGGAACAATTCCGGTTTTTTTTAATCCATTGATAGCATTCAATGGCACACATGCTTCCAAATAAGCTTCACCAAAGATTTTTGCAATATCACTTATCCCAACACCACTTTTTCTATTGCTGTTGGTCAACCACTTTTTTAATGCTTTGTCATGCCAGGTATTCAATGCAAACATAACTCCTACATCCAGTGGTTGGAGTTTGTGCGTACAATGTGGAGGTAAACATAGAATAGTGACGAAGTTTAATCTTGCCTTTTCAATAACCACGAGATCCTTGGTGTGCGAAAGGTGCCCATCGAGAATCAATAATACCGGATCTTCCGCAGTTGGTTTAACATGCATTATAAAATGATCGAACCACTTTTCAAAGGTCTCCAACTTCATCCAGCCTGATTCATTACAGCAATAGGTACTACCTGGTGGTGCCCCATTCATTAGCTCCGGTTTCATTCGTATGCGTGCAAAAATTAGCATGGGTGGAACAAAGTAACCTGATGCTGAAGTACAAATGACTGCTGTAGTTGATTGCCCTCGTTCCGCTGATACGACCTGACCAACTTGTCTTTTCCCCTTTTCAGCAAGAACCCTACAATTTCTACCAGGGACTGTGCTGATGGAAGTTTCATCCACATTGAAAATTCTGTGTGGAGGAAAGTAAGTCTTATCCATTACGTCCTGTAATATAGAAAAGAATTTTTCTACCACTGGCTTGTTGAATGCTGAGGCTCGAGCAAGTGAAGTTGACTCAGGTGTTCGTAGACTAAGTTCAGGATGTCTTTTACGAAATCCTATCATCCAATCTCTACCTGCATATTTTTCTTCATGAGAAAAAGGATGCTTAATATTATTCATCTCTGCTAGTTGATACACGAGTTTCCTAACGTCCATGATAGTGAAGCCATACATTCTTTGTTCCATATTCAAGATGTGATTCACTAATTCTGTTTCCTGGTCCATGGTGAAAACAGGGCGTTTACTTCCAAGCAATTTCATATCATCAATAGCTGTAATGTTCATACCTTTAATTCGCCTTTTAAGTGACATCCTAGGCACACCAAACTTGATAGCAGCTGTTCGAACTGCTAAACCACCGTTGACAGCAGCCATGGCCTCCTTCATTCTACTGGGGTCCCAGTTCTGCCTTTCGGTTTTCCGTTTGTAACGATTAACCATCTGAAACAATGATTACAAATTTTAAATAGACTGTGTTAAAGGAACGAAGTTCATCACAATAATTTTAGGTTAGGCCTAGACTGATGAACCAACATTTTATGATTATTGAATGTATTTACAATGAATGGAAATTTAACTGTGTGTTTAAAAAACAAACTAATAATAAACCGCAATTGAAAGATTATTATTATGTTAAACGGCAGGTAAAAAAATTAAAAATACACACAATAATTAATTGTAGGTTAGGCCTAGACTAACCAAAATATTATGAACCATTTTACGACTAACATGAAGCACCATTTTATGATTATTGAATGAATTTACAATGAATGGACATTTAACTGTGTTTTCCATCTTAGTTTTGATGTTACAATTAATTCTATAGCTTTATTGTAATATTTGTAATAACATTAAATGTATGGAAACAGTAACTTTTCCAAACGTAACTTCGTTCTAAAAACCGACATAATTGGGCAAAATGATCCCTTGCGGGTAAAATGATCCACATGAGGCCATGAGGGATCATTTTGCCCGGCAACATGGCTGAACACTTCAGATTGTATCACAGGAAGACACTATTGGATATTGCAAATTTAGAAAGTGAATATTACAGCTAACAATATACTCTTTCAACTAGACTGTGTAACATTCCGTTAAATGAAACATATTTCTAAGAATTGAACAAAGAAATTAGTGCTTACCTTAGAACAAATCCTTTAAAATGAAAGTTTTTTTCGATTTCGGAAAGATTCATGCACTTACTAGACGAGACCAACTGATTCTTCATAGTCAAGGCCAACTAGTAGACACTCTAACACATAGATAGCACTACCTGTTTGGTTTGAAACCGGTATGGATCGTTTTACCCGCATGGATCATTTTGGGCCACCTTCCCTACGAATATTTTGTGAGGATGACTTTCACGGATTTTGAAAATCTGCTTACTTTAGTCGTAACTTAAAATTCTAGCTTGACCAGTGGCGCACCGACGGGGGTGGACGAACGGGACCTGTCCCCCCCCAGAAGGTCCTTTTAGTAATGTTGATTGTATTTTAAACTAATCGATCGTTGAATACGTAGTCGATATTCAATTAAAAATTACATTATTTATGATTAATTTCGTGATATAATCTCAAAAAAATCATTTTTTTTTTAAATAAATATGATTCTTACATTACGCAATCATGATTTTCTAACAGTGATGCTTGAGTCTCCGCGGTCTGGTTCATGAGTTGAAGGTATTTGAGCACTGATTAGCGCCGCGTTGAAACGCTGAAAACCGGGCGTTAAATTCCCAAGTTATACGGGATGTTGAAAGAGCGACGTTGGTAACGCGGTTCCCGTGTTTACACAGCGTTTCTGAAGCTTTGTCAATGTTGCGTCCTTCACTTCCAAAATGGAAACCATTCAGTCATTCTGTCTAGGTGTTTTACAAATAATAGAAACATATGAGGAATTGTGTATCAGGAGAGCTAGACGGTGGGGTACCCAGTGCTTTCAAATCGTTTATCAAGCTTCAGCTATACTTACACGAGCTGAGCTTAGTTGAACCGACCCGGTCCGTCACGGAAATCCGTAGCACCAACAGACCCACAACGTTCCGACATGTGTCGGAAGGATGCGCGCGCATTCCACCTCACCACAACTACTGTCACAACTACCATGAATTGCAAAATTATCATGGACGAACAGTGGCAGAGATCGAACGTTCTTTCTGGTTTTCACCGGTGGCTATATCTACACCTAACCCGCGTGGAGCAGAGCCGAATCGACCCGATCCGGTATGCTGTCAGAGCGTAGAAAAAATCGACTCCGTCCGTGTACATTTTGAAGTACACAATAATCACTTTAAAATAAAAAATAACTACTTTCTAGTAGATATTCTACTGTGGCCTCTCTGGTAGCTGCGCTCCATATAACTTTGTTCGGCGTTGATAGCGCCCGCGTCAATCCGCGTTGGCAACGCTTAACGCCCGGTTAACTTAAATTCGCTAGCGTTGATAGCGTTCGTATAACATGACCCACAGTAGTTCCATTTACCCAAGTAACTCACGTTAACATGACGTTGAAAACGCGACGCTATCAGCGCTCATATAACGTGGTCCTAAAAGGCAGCGCTCTAGGGTGCTGGCTAGACCGTCACTCAAGGTCAGTAGGGAGTGATCTTGCGGAAAGAATGTTTATATTGCACTATTAATTGTCCGACTCAATCCCATCACCATTCACTTTAAAAAAATATATAATGTTTCAGACTTTGTGATAGGTTAAAGAACTTTCATCCGTTTAGGATTTGTTGAATATATATATATATATATATTCTGACCTGAGGTTAGTCCCCCCCAAAGCCAAATCCTCGGTGCGCCACTGAGCTTGACCACTTAACGCTGTCAACTAACGGAAAACCAATACACTTGATCTGCACCGGATAGTAGTTAATTTTTTAAAGTAATCCTCCCCCCCTTCCATAGTAAGTCACTTTTATATATAATAAAACCAGGTGTTCGACTGTTTGGTCCCATGATTTTTCACTTGTAATTTAGTTAAATTAACCCTTGCTGGGGAAGTGTGTAAGCAGAAACATTATTACAAATTAAAAATAACAATAAATAACACCACTGTAAGCTGCAAATAGAATTAAGATTGTCTTCAATGTCATTTCAGACGAGGTATTCAGTCTATTAGTTAAAACAAACGAAGTAAACCGTACAAGTAAGATAACATCGACCAATAAATATCTGGTGTGATCAAGGTTGTTCAGTTGGCAGAGCGTTATCACAGAATGTTAAAGGTCTTGGGTTTGAATCCCGGTCTTGGTCCATGTTTTATCACATGTAATTTAGTTAAGATATTAAACCTCATAGTAGACTTCTCTTGGTTAAGAGAATAAAATATATGAAGGTTATACTTTAGTCCTGTTCTAGCAATTGTGTTCGATTCGAGTGAATGTAGGCCTAATGTTGGTTTTATTTATTTGTTGAATTAAAATCTCACTTTCTTGTACATTCATATTAGGCCTACCTACCACTTAAATTTGCTTTCAATGGTGGAAAATCATTTTGAAGGTATATCAATGTGTGCAGCACATGTCAACTCCTATTCTGCCACCATATGCCCTACAAATATTTTGATACCTTTGCACAATCAAAAAATGTTTATAATTAATAAGTATCTTAAAAAAAAACAGCTCCTGATAAGTAAAAATGGTATTTTAATCATAACGTAAAATCTAAGATGATAAATTTTATTCAATTTTTAAATAACATTTTTAAATAACAGAGCAGTAGGCCTACTATGTGCTACCCGACATATAAATACTAGCAGATACCAGCGCGTTCCCGAGTAGATATCTTATCTTCTAAAGCGAGAGATAATTGTTTGTCTGCTAAATGGATCTGGAATCTCCGTCTAAGGATTTTTGATTTTTTGATTTTATATTAGGCTTTTGGCCACGAGAAATCGATTGGAAATGGTCACCAGTCTGGGAAAATTCGTTTTCTACGTCTTTTTATTAGATTAAAAAGTGAAATTTGCCCATTTTAAACAATACAAAGCACAGCTGATGCAAATGTTTTCAATGCCATTACAATAATCATCTGCTTTCTTTTAAACTGTATATTTTATTAGAGATAAGCCTAATGTTGTATCTATTTATAGTTACCATGGCAACGAATACATAATAAACATACCCTTTATTTAGTTGTTTAATGTTATAGGCCTAACCTAAACGATGTTCACGGAAATTTGCAATAATAGTAGTTATTGACGTGAGCGAACTAGGCCCTAGGAATAAATCGATATTGAAATAATACTTTAATTTAGACCTGACTTATTTCTGAGGCATAGCGTTGAGATTGTGGTTAATCCTTTAAACTGTATTTTTATTACAGGTAAGCCTAATGTTGTATATACCCTTTATTTAGTTGTTTAATGTTATAGGCCTAACCTCAAAACTCAATAATCCAATATTTATTATTGAAATCATAGCCCTGCTTATAATCGAGCTTTAGCTCGGTCTCCAGGTACTGAATAAATGAATAAAAAGATAATCGGTTAAATATTGAGCTTTACTATTACATGTAATTTAAAAAAATAACATTGAAAACTAAAAAAAAAATTAGTGGGTTAATTATCGGTAATTAAAAATAATAACTTAATTATGTGTTCAATTCTAACAAATGTAAAATATAGCTTAAGAGCTTTTACTAATTCCTGTAAATAACTTTTCCATGTCAGTCTGTGATAACTCTCAAATATTGTCAATTATTAAAATTCGAAATACCTGTTAAAATAAAAGTTTTTTATACTGTTAGTATCCGTAGTTTATGTAGATTAAGAATATCTAAGTTTTATTTTACTGAAGCTTTTCCGTCGAGTTACAACAGCGAGTTAACGACTGCGCGCACAAGGAGTCCACTGCTCTAGAATTGCAGTTATCAGCACAGTGACGTCAGAGTGAAACTGGCGGCACAGTGCCGAGATCAAAGAAACGGTTTAGCCCTTGTTATAGAGCCCTGGTTTATACCTACTTTCCTGGGCTGAATCCTACATATTTAAACTGTTTGTCTTATTGATATGTGGTCATTGCCTGAACTTAGAAAACTAAGAAAATCAAATAGGTTAAAAATATCGGTAACTAAAAATAATAACTTAATGGTATGTGTTCAGTTCTGACAATTTTGTGGTAGAATAGACCTATAAGAAACTTGAAAAAAAAAAAACAGTTGGTGGTTCAAAATATTGGAATAAAGACCTATAATCCTACAAAATAGAAAAATTCTGGGTTAAGTAAAATAGCCAAAACAAGTTTTGAAGGATCGCAAAAACCATAATTAAAGAGTCGAATGATAAAGGTACAATCATAATTGATGAAATAGGTCTGGACAGCGTATAATAGCAAGCAGTTGCTGTAACACAACAGATTCCAGAACAGACTGAGATGAGATTAGGTGATGTCAACTGATCAGACAGGCATAATTGGTAGAGGAGGGAAGGTAACTGGGAACAGTCGTTCCAACATCTTTACCAAGGTTATTATTCTCTGTGTTAAAAAAACTCGCTTTATGATTTTTATGCAAGACGTCATTCGATTTGAAATGTATTGTTTTGTAACGGACTATGGTTGCAGTTTTACTTAATTTTCTTAATAGTTTAGACCACGCAACTTCAATTTTCGTGTGACAATATTTCCACATTTTAACCACCTTATTGGCGAACGTCTAGGACCTTGTTTCAATGTAATCCTTTCAGTGGATTTGAAGAAACCGTAATGAGTGAATGTTATTTGGTTTATTTAGATATAGATTAAAAAGGACCAGCATTTCTTAGGCCCACTTCTTAACAAAAACTTAAAAAAAAAAATAGAGATCCAAATTATTCTAAAGTACCGTATGAAATCAGACATTATGGTCTGAGAATGCCTCTGAGAAATAACGTACAGGACATATAGGTCTGAGAACGATAATTTTCTTTACCAACACTGAAAACCTTCCATAATAAGAACTGAGTTTAACTGTACTATTACATTTTTTAAAATATTTATAAGCTTAAATTTTTTTTTAATTTAGTTGTAAATTTTATTATTTTTAACTCGAATGAGTGACCATAACCTTTCTCCTTTAGATTGATATACAATACATAAACGTTTAAACATTATTTCACGTAATTTTCTTGCCAATTCAAATTATATACGAGGAAGGAAAATGGTTGGTAAATTATGAATGGAAGTGTTTTTTCCAAGATTGCACATTAAATATTGAAAACATATCAATTTATATTTCCCTAATAGCCGTCTATAATATTTACAAACACTTTTGAAACACGTAATTAAAATAATTTAATTAACAATAGCAATTAAATCTTTAATTGAATAAGTTATTGAAACTCTTTGTTATTGAAACTCCCACGAGTAAAATAAACCTTGGACTATCATGCTGTATAACAACTTTGATAGTTTCCATTAAAAAAAAAAAAAGGTGTGTTTCATATGTTTTCAAACACACCTCCTTAACGTGTCACCATTTGTTTCCATGAGGATGATAATAATATATTATAATATCATATATACACATTCTTTTTGTAATTATTGAAATAATAATTGTTGAAAAGTGTTCCCAAGTTAAAAAGTTTAAATGGTGTGTGTATGCTAGGAAGGTTGTTTATTTAAAATATGTACACACTGTATTTATAGATGAAAATCAGTTACATAAAGTTGTTGTTAATATTTACAAGGTTTACAATAGGGAAAGTGGGCTAAGACCGGGTAGCTAACACTTGACGGCTTACTGAAGCTAAAATATTCATCATGTAAAATCCAAATTTACTATAAATACCCAAGAACTATATTGCTGCAATATTATTTTCGTTAAAATTGTTAATCTACAATAATAAATTCGTTATAATTAATTTTGTGAAAATGGCAAATCACCCGGTCTTGCCCCACTGGTAGGGTAAGACCAAGTGTCCATGTTAATATTATGGGAAAATTAAAAATTATATAGTTTTGTCTATAAAGTACAATGAAAGTGATTTATTTACATATTTATATATATAACATTCAATAACAAGAAGAAAACTCAAACGTGATGTAACAGTCATCCTCATCAGCACCAATGCAACTCTTGTGAGCCCCACCGTGACAAACAATACTCTGGATCCATTCCCTCATAAATCATTGCCGGTATAAGCAGGCGGCATCAAATGTAGTTTCCAAATCTGATTCATCAGAATAATTTTCATATTTGGTTCCAGTCTTACGTTTGGATTTACATATTTTCTTTTTTTCTTAATGACTATTATTTTTTTGTTTTTGTTTTTAATTTCTTCTACAAAAGTTTTCTCTTTTTAGAAAATGTTTGCTCTTCTTCCTTATTTTTTCTATTCTACTAAACCTTCTAGTTCATGTTTATAAGGCGATGTTGTTAAAATTACTTTTTTTTCTTTTATTTTATCGACTTTACAACCCTTTTTCTTTCGACATGAGGTGGTGGCATTACGTCTCTAGAGGAACCAGCAAAAGACGAGGATTCAATTAATACATTATTTAACGACTCAACTCCCAAACTCTTTGATCAGCAGAGTTCATTTGGTTCAGGTCTATTTTCATCCTCTGTAGGTTTGTCTATATTGGGAAGTTCGTCCTCAAGAGCGGACTCCAGATTTCCAGCTTTTTCAAGTTGCGATTTTGCGAAATAGAAAACATTTCCTGTTCACTTGAAGCTAGGTTATCTTCTGATGATATTTGATTGTCTGTAGTTTTTGATGGCGCATTATACATGTTCAGGGAAAACATTTCTGTTTTCAAATTATAAATCCCTGTGTGTTTAAAACAATTTACTGCAGTCTGCATATTCCCTGCTCGGAGAAATGCTGCACCAAAGAGTTTAGCATCCTGATGAATAATGACAGCACCTCCGGGATGCTGAACTAGCCGACTTTAGGCTATTGAGAATTATTGTGGGGGTAAGACCGGGTACTACCTGGTCTTGCCCCATAGCAATGAATACTTAACACTTATGTGTGTTAAGTATTCATTGCCCATAGGCAGTACCTGATCTTACCCCAAGTGTAGAGGTTATGCAAACAGAATATTATTGGAAAAATACAAAACCTTTTCAACAATCTATTATACAGAATAATAACTGATTTACCATGTAATTATGGGGAAATGTTTAATTTTAACCTAACTCTTAAAGTGCTAGAACAAGATTTAGTTAGAAAATCAATAAACATTGGAGGGAAAGTATTAAAAAACAAGCTTATAAATGTTGACGCTGTCTGAACGGTGCTACGAAGATGCCATCATGGCCGCTTCTTTACCTTGTCTTGTAGAGTGTAGTTCCATCACTGTCCGGTAGAAAACACCAAATCTTGTTCAAAATTAAGGTACCCGGTCTTACCCCACTCTCCTCTAATTGGTTTCCCACTCGACAGTGTCTGTAATAGCAGCCCGTAAACTGATCAGCTGATCAGATCATACTAGCAGCTGTTCAATTCACTGATGCAAGTGAATTGTGAACTTTGGTAAAACCAAAATAAAAATCATATAATCCATCAAACGATCGCAATTTTTTTGCAAATTTTTATAAATGTGTTAATTTGGTAGAGCTAAAATGATAAAATATTGCTAGACTATTCAAAGCAGCACTAATTTGTAAATAAAAGTGAATTTTACAGACCATTCTGATTTAAAAGTTACACTTAACAATTTAAATTAATTTAAGAAATTTGGCAGTTTGATTAAACAGATTGATCGATGGATTAATTGTACAGTAATTTAAGTTACAAATTTTTCAAATTGGGTTGACCACATATATAAATTTAGTACTAATAATGTAATATCGTGAAATTGAAATTGAAGTTTCTCTAATAAGATATTGATTGCATATTATTGCGTTCGACAAATACATCATGTATTATCGACCATAAAACATACCGCATAATTTATTCAATTGTAACAGAAAACTGTATTTTCAAATAATTTGTATGTTTCCTTTAAAAATGTATGTTTGTGAAAGTGGGATAGGATTACTTTTCATATATTAAGAAAACACTTTGTGAATAGGAATTGTACTGTTAATAATACTATTAGTACTCTAGTTGGAAATACAAGTTTTAAGTTCTCATGACTGCCCTTGAAATGCAGGGAAGGGAAAGCATCTTAAGTTGACAGCGTTAGTACCTACATCATGCAACGAGCTGACCTGCTCATCAAACTTCTCCCGAGGAGATAAAATAATTACGATTCCCAATCCCCAAAAATCGGCTCTCTTTCCGGAAAATCACAGACAGAAGGGAATACTAATCTGGAGAATATGTGAGTACTGGGTGGATGTATGAGTTGTACAAGACAGCCTGATTCGAAGTGGAAGTCGATTAATGGCCTTAATGACTGGAAGAAGTCTGCCAGGACAGATTTAGCACTTGACAGTTTTGCTTGACGTGATAATGCAGGTTTAGTTTAGAGTCAGACACGATTCTAAGATATGACGATTCAATGCTATGGGGATTTATTAAGTGTTAGTTGAACATTGGGTTGTCTACGCTCTGTAGAAAAGTGATGGCTTTGTGTTATGTCTTGTTTACTGCCAATTCTCCGCTTCCTGAGCCATAGTTGCAGTCTATTGAACTGTTATTTGATGTATATTAAAAAAAAAAAACACTATTCTCACTCATATAGGTTTAATTACCAAACGCGTTTCAACGACAAAGTCGTCATCCTCAGTGATATATGAGTTACAACTGACAGATTATAACTAATTATTCTTAAGTCTATGGTACATATTTATACCCCTCTACAAGAGTGGGCGTGTCTTAGTTTCTAAGCAGCCAATGGCGTACAAGGGACCTTAAAAAGAGACAAATGTTACAATGTTTAAGTTTAAGTGAAACAAATTATTTTACTATGATAAATTTAAGTAAATAGCCATATGCAGATAGATCTAATAATAATAATATACTTGAATTTAAAAATAAATAAAATAAAGTTAGTATAAATGAATATGACAAAAAACACATAGTAATTATTTATAAATATATACATTGGTAAAACATTTTCCATGGAAAAGAAAGACAACAACAAAAACAAAAATTGCAAATCGAGGTTAGTTTGCCTAGAAACAAAGTAAAACTAAAATGATGAAAGTTAGGACTACAAGTTAAGTTATTAAAAGTGAATTATGTTTTGAATAACATAATTTTCTATGTTAGTTTTTAATATTAAACAATGTAATAAATTTATATAAAGTAGAATACAAAGTCATAGAATAATAAATATAAAGTAAATTGGTTTTTGGTTAATCTAAATTAATACAGAGTTATGTTTGGGGCCTAACTCGTTGTTCACTATTATGCCTTTATTTTTATTAATATATAAAGTTTCCCAAGCGTAAAGATTATTCCGTTTCGTAACATTTTTTAGAAAGGTTGTATTCTCTACTTAAAAAAAAAAATATTTTCTTCTAGACAATGTTTAGCTATAGCTGATTTATCGGGCCGGTTGTATTTAATATGTGAAAAATGTTCTTTACTTCTTACTTTTACACTCCTAATTGTTTGGCCTACGGTATATATTTTTTGGGACACACTTCACAGTTAACACTATAGATGCCGGATTTTTCTTGATTGGGGATGTGATCTTTAGGGTTTCCTAGTAATTTTCCGATGTTATTTTCTGATGCAAATGCTACGTTTATGTTCGCGTGTTTTCTAAATGATTTAGTTATTGTATTTGCCAATGTTGGGTTATATGTAATTTTTATCCATCTCTTTTCTTGTGTGATTGGGGTTAAGGTTGTTCTTAAATTTTTTTTTTGGTGGTGGCTTTCTTTGTAATATGGTCTATTGTAGTTTTGGGGTAGGCCTATCCGTTAAATTCTGCTGCTCCAAAAATATATTGTTTTTCCTTTTCATAATTGTCTATAAAAAGAGGTAGGTTGACGAGTCGGTGGACCATTGAATTGAAAGCTGCTCTTTTGTGTGCAGGTGCATGGGACGAGTCCCAGGTAATAAACCTGTCTGTGTGTGTCGGTTTTCTGTAAACACTGAATGTCAAATTATTGTTTCCTCTTGTCACCAATACATCTAAGAATACTAGGCTTGCTCAATTTCTTTTGTAAATTTTACTGTAGGGTAAGTTCCATTTAGTTGTTGACAAAAATCTTCAAGGTTTTCGTTTTTATCAAATACCGCAAAAACATCGTCCACGTATTTAATCAAAATTCGAGGGAAATATTTAAACGAATTTTTCGCATTGATCTCGAAATTACTCATGAATAAATTTGGCCAAAAAACTGGATAAAGGATTTCCCATTGCGGTACCGTTATCTTGCGTGTAGAATTGATAATCGAATTTAACAGAAGTAAATATTCCTGGATTTCATCTTTGGTTAAGAATGTTGACTTCAGCCAGGATTTAATTATTTTCATAGTTTCCGGTATTGGAACACTTGGGTACAGAGATACAATATCGAAAGACACAAGATATTCACTTTCTGTTAACTGGGTATTTTTAACACTATTTATAAATTCGTAAGTATTTTTAACGGCAATTGAAGGAGGAGGAGGTAGTTCGTGTAGTTTTGAAACTAACCACTTCGCGATTAAATACGTAGGTGAGTTTATTCCGGACACTATAGGTCGCATTTTCTTCCCTTCTTTGTGTATTTTGGGTAAGCAATAAAGTCTTGGAGATTGGGAATAGTTAATTTTCTGCTAAGATCGTTATCAATTATTTTCTTGCAGTTTTTTTAAAGTTTCCTTCGTGTCTTTCGTATATCTAGATAGTAGGTTTTTGTTGCAGGGTGTATATGGTCCGTTGATGATCATTTCATTTACAGTGTCTTGGTAGTCTGTTTTTCCCATGATAACAATAGCGTTGCTTTTGTCAGCTTTTAAGTAAAAAACATCTTTTTCCTTTAAACCTTTTATTACTTTTTGATAATTTTTGTTTTTGGTAGTTTTAATATTGTTGTATGATTTATTGTCTTCTAGCTTGCTTTTGATGTCTGATCTAATTTTAGTTTTTAATACAAAGTTTTTAAATTTTAGTGCAGTTTCAATGTCAACACATAAAGATTCTTGATCACTTCTTTGATTTTCCATACTAAATTCAAACCTTTATTTAATTAATTATCCTTCATCACTAAACAGTTCATTCCTCCAATTAATTATGTACTAATTTTTGTTTAAAAAAATGTTCATTATTGTTAGAAACGTCTTTACTGAATTCCTTCTTGGTTTTACATAAGGTTTCAAGTTTTTTATTTAAGCGTTGAATTTTATGAATGTGTTTATGGTTAATAACCGTTTTCATTCTTTCAAATTTATTGTTGAATTGTTCAAGACTGTAAATATTCATTTTTTTTGTTATTTTTTAGATGAAGTTCAAAAGCTTGTAGTTCTAAATTTGCTTGTTTAGAGTAAATTTACTTAATTTCCATACTTAGGCCTACCCAGTTTTTCTTGGCATTTTTCACAACCCGTTTAGAAACACTGTTATTTATAGGTATATTAATCTTCATAAACTTAGGAAACACTCTCTTCTTTTTACACATACTTAAAAACCATATATATATCGTCCGATAATAATCTAACTTTCAATTTTAACTGTTGTAGCTTATTCAGCTCGGTTGACTTGAGTGAGATAATTATTATAAAATACACTTTGAGCTTGACGGGTGAGAAGGAATTTATATTAAAAAAAATAAAAATAACACTATTCTCACTCATATACGTTTAATTACCAAACGCGTTTCAACGACAAAGTCGTCATCCTCAGTGATATATGAGCTACAACTGACAGATTATAACTAATTATTCTTAAGTCTATGGTACATATTTATACCCCTCTACAAGAGTGGGCGTGTCTTAGTTTCTTAGTTATTGGATGACTGATGAACCATATTACAGGTTAAGTAACCTGTATTAACTCATACCATCATTTGCAAAGAGATGCAGTGATCCTTTGGGGATCACTTCAATGTGAGGTACACCAAAGTTTCAAGAACTGAGTCTTGGAAAACCCCTGCCTCGATTGGTCAAGGAGTGGATAAGCTACTTTTTGGTCTAGTGAAAGATCAGTTTGTAGCTTGCAGCCATTATTATGTTCCCTAGATTTTGCTACGGCTTTCGCCAGTGTATGTCCGTGGGGGAAAGGGAGAATGTTTTAGTGCTTCTCAATTGCAAGCAAGTGATAGGTCAGTCCCACAATACCTATCAGTAGAGAAGTCTGTGTAAATGCATTTCGTCTTACCGAACGAAAAAAATAAGAACAAAACAGATCGATACAGCTATCAGCCTCAACCAGATCACGGACCAAAATTTACACTTCAACGACGCTTAGTTTTATGTTTTCATACAATACCAGTTTGTTCGTCGAGTTGCAAGGATTACTGTAAACGGAAATCGCAAAGCTTATGTAACAACTAAGGCTATTTTAATCTTTCTTTTAATTTCGTTTAAAGAAAGTTTTTATTACAAGATATTCGTACAACTAACATACATCGTAGTCAAATATATGAACTATAAAAACACAAATACTTGTTAATGTCTTAAAAAGACGACTAGTACATGTTGGAAAAAGAAGAAACTATGCAAAAGGATTAGGAATAGGTCAAATAAATGATCTATAAATACAAACTTAATTTGTAGAAAGATATTCATTCCAACAAAACCATTAAAAGGTGCTACATCATGGGTGTTCTCTGTAACAGTTGTTAACCGAAAATGTAATCTAAATTGAAGTCATAACAAAAAATGTGCGGATTTAAAACCATCAAAACATTATGCTATTCATTCGTTTTATTTTAAAAAATAGACACAAAATTAATGTGGATGCTATATTAGTGGTAATCGGAGATTCTCTTTGAAACTAAGAAATGAAGCAAATCGTCAATTATTCTGACCAGGTAGGTTTGTTGATTTATTAATGACGAAAGATTTTGGATTCCCTCCCTACTCGACAATACTATTTAATTTCACATGGACCATCTGATGTAAACTCTACAGGACTAAAACTTTATTTAGCTGCAAACTAATTATAAGTATCAAATTTATGTAAAATTTAAACATATATTTAAAAATATGTATTTGATTGGTCTTAGTTTAAATATCCCCTTCCATCCCCATTAGGACTCATATACGCCTTCCGCTTGCACAGTATTGCTTTGATCTTAACTAAAAAGAAAGAAGTCACTGACAGTCGATATTATGTGTGCAAAATTTATTATTTGAAATTGTGTCATACTTTTAAAATTGCTGGTATGTCACTGAAATATTAATAACTCTTTTAACAATTACAGGTTATGATCTTAATTTTATCAAATAGTGTAAAGTGTAAAACAGGTATCCTACTAATCCCTGAAAATAAAAAGATTTGTCATTAACAGACATCTCTTTATTACATAAGCTAATAAATTTCATTCAATTACTTTGTGAATAATAGTAAAACTATTTTTTTTTTTAATTACTAAATGTAGAATAATTTAACAAAACCAATTACACAATTACTTTCTTAAACATTTTGTGCAAAGTTTACAAACAATTAAAAAACACGTTTCTATAATAGCAAATGCGATAGAACTTGGATGCAAGCAGAAAAGTACTAAAAAATTAAAATCTTTTAAAAAATAACAATAATTTAAAAAAAAATTATAATACTTTTTAAATATACATTTAAAAAGAAAATCCAAAATTTCAAAGAAGGGTCAAGAAATAAGTAAATAAAAGTGTCTTTTTGATTGATGAAAATACTTACTTCCATGTATTTACCTTTTGAAATAGTCACAATAGGTGTGAACAAAAGCCAAAGGCAATATAAGCCTCCATATTTTGTACGTAATTCATTGGAAATTCCAAAAACAGCTAGAATAAAAGAAAGCTATTAAAACACGGCTAAATTCACAGACTAAATCTATAACATATTGGGATGATATATCCCACACAACAGGTGCGTTATCTTTCTCTACCTATATTGCATGGATTCCTAAACTTTCCAAATTATTCACATACTGTAAACGATAAAATTATGTACAAGTAGTTATATACTTGAAGTCAATAAATGTACAATTTCAATATGTATATTTTGATTACAATCATGCTTTATTCTTCTAAGTGGCAATAGGAAGGACATTTTTATAAAAATAAAACATTTTTTTAACAAATATAAAAATTGCAAATTTTATCCGTTGATTCGTTAAAAAAAGAAAACATTTTGAAACTAGTAAATGACAATTTTTATGTTTATGAAACAAATCTGTCTAGATTTTCTTTTAAGTGTTGTTAATTAAAAACAATGAACAAGTAGAAAAATAATGATTTAGTAGGTCTATAATATTACGAATTTGGGTAAAAATATAAATAAAATAAGAACTCAAGAAATCATGAAAATCAGTGAAGACAGTGATTCTATATTGGCCTGATCAGGTTGTTGTCTGAAGTATTAAAAACTTATCAGTATAAAGTAAAGGTATTTTATTTTGTTTTACATCAATGAGTGTAGTTAAAAAAAAAAAAATCGCTGCACATTCAAACTAGATCAGATATTGATTTTAGATTTGGCAACGAATTTTGCATATAAAATTTGTCAAAGTTTACTAAAATTAAAAATTTTGATTATTTAAATTTTCAAAACGGCAGACATTTAAAATACTATCTCGAATACAATAATATATTTGTGTATTATAACCATTGTTTGTTCGTTGCTCAAAATAAAACTGCACAATCGACAAACATCAGAAAAAATACAAAATCAGTCGCCATTTTGAAGTGGTGTATTACTGATTAATTCTGGTAAATTAATTTAGTAATTTTAGGCTTAAAAATCATAAGAATGCTAAATTTTTTTCTAGACTAAACTTAGTATTATAGACATATATTAAGATGTTATGTTTCGATTATCAATTATTGACCTGTAAAAAAACACTATTTTCTTTGACATTAAAAATAATTTATCTCATAAATAAATTGTTTACACAGTTGCCCAGATATTTGGCGTTAAAAATTTTAAGTGGCCAACATTTTGATATATTCAAAATAATTTTTTTTTTAGATTTGTAAAACTATAAGTACAAAATGAGTATACCAAATCTGAAGTCAATAACTTACCTCTTTCCAAAATTATGGTGTTTAGTTGTAAACGTTAAATGATTGGTTGTCTGTTAAATATGCGTTTGAGAGCCTATGTTTATATGAACAAGGGCCGTCCCTAGGAGTGTAGGCACCCGGGGCAAGCTTACATTGGCCTTGCCCCTCAGAGACGGCCCTGATATGAACATTTTCATAACTAAACAAAACCCACTCCAGAGGTTGTTTTATGAAACACCCTGTATGCAGATATTATTTAGTTTACTTACTTAAGTTATATGTATTATAACAGTATTAACATATATTACATTTAATGTAGTTCAAACTGGGTTTAAATATTCAAGCATAATATTCATAAATATTTAACAAGAATGAAGCAAATTGTATAAATCTCCAACTTACTGTCAGTAGAAGCCCCAAGCTCGTCCACATTTCCAAAAAGGAACCATCCTTTTGGGTTTGGTAGTTTACTCAAAGTGTGGACTACTTTGTTATAGTTCTTTTTCCATTGGAAGTAATAAAACGCAGTTAAAATGCATACAATTATACTGATTCCAATTGTGAAGACGGACATTCTATTAGCAAACAAGAAATGATTTATAAATTAGTGTTACGAAGAAATTAATCAACATTCGTTTCAAGTAACTTAAAGAAAAACTACTATTTACAATAGGTATACTATTTTGGGATACTAATATTCTAAT